>JAGFNQ010002433.1:0-68942 GCA_024364735.1 Boesenbergia rotunda
GGACATCTCAATGTCACCAGCCAGTGAGAATCAGCTGATTAGAGAATAACCCATGCTAGTCTCAACAGAATTGATAGTGTCCGTATTTATCAATTCATCGACTAGGGACAATTTCAATACTTCACAATTGCACATGTAGAGATAATCACTAGTTGTGAATTCATCACAAATTCTCTCATGCTGTGAATTGTATTGCGGGCATTCAGTAAATGAGTTTAAGATCTCAATCAAATACACAAACATGTATACTCAAATAGTGAATATTCATTTATTAGAATAAATGATTACAATCATAAGGCGATTGCCTTAGGACACTTCTCTCATATCACTAACATGAGCTGGCGCAATGGTCAAGCTTACGTGGCGAGTGTTGAGTGGAGGAGCCACGTCGGCACTCAAGCGTCTGAAAGGGGCTAGGGTGCCTGAGCCAGGATAAAGTTTGACTGTGCATCGGATAGAATTACCTCCCGAGACGCTGCGACTAGTGCGCCTGAATGGCCTTTCAGGCGCCTGAATGACTAATATATAAAAGGGTCGAGAGCATCACTTCGAACAACAATTAACATTCTGCGTTCATTTTTTTCTCGTGTGTGTTGTGCGATCAATGCTCCGACAATGCTGAAATGTCGTCCGACTTTCCAAGCAAAGATTTTCAAGTCATTCAAAGGAGTCAGTATACTTGTTTTTTTTTTTTGCACACTTAAGTTTTGTAAACTGTGCATTCTTCCGATCCTTAGTGAATTTTCCAAATTAAACGATCAAGGATCCTGGGCCTTGCAGTAAGAGTCGGTCAAGACTCTGAAGCAAGTAAAACCAACTTTTGTTAGCTGCTGTGATTTGATTTTCTGCTGTCTCTTCTCCCACGCTTATTCTTATACTTCTGCTGTGTACTCGATTATTCAGAAATCCGAAGAATTTTCTTAAAGCAATATTCACCCCCCCCTCTATCGCTCTAATTCCATCATACAATTGGTATCAGAGCGAGGGCTGCTCAATTCTGGTGAAACCACCACTTGAGTATATTTCAGATTTTTTCGCTTCCTCTCTTAAAATCTTTTTTCATTATTGATCATATTTTTGTTTGGACTCAAGAACGATGCAATCACCACTCGAGTGTATTTTTCTTTTTATCCTGCACTGCTAATCTAAGATAAAAGTCTTGGTACATTTGTTTGTTTGTTTTTTGCAAGTCGTCGATTTGTTCTCTTCTTTCTTAATGGCCATGCAAGGGGGCTACAACACTACTCGCCCCCCTCTCTTTTCCAGGGAAGATTTTGGTTATTGGAAGAGCCAGATGGAAGTCCACCTGAAAACTCAGGTGAACATGTTGATCATAATCCAAACCGAATTTGATCTCCCAAGAGACGAGCAAGGGACGATGTTGAGCTATGACAAATGGGACTCATATGCCAAGAGAAGAATTGAAGCTGATGCAAAAGCGACACAAACTCTCCAATGTGGACTTACAAAGGAGGAGTTGAATTGCGTCGGTCCTTTCAGCAGTGCCAAAGAATTATGGAACAAGCTGATAGAACTCCATGAAGGAACATCCGACACTAAGGTAAGCCGTCGAGATTTATTATTAAATAAATTGTATAATTTAAAAAAGCAGGACGGAGGAACTGCTTCCCAACTGCACACTCGGATACAAAAAATCATGAACGGGCTCGACATCATCAGGCACATAATTGAAAACAGGGATCTGATCAGGTATACCTTGAACTCATTCCCTAGAAACTCACTGTGAGCATTAATGGTCGATGCTTACAAAATTTCTAAGGATTTATCTAAAAGAAAATTAGATGAACTATTTTCAGAATTTGAATTAAATGAGTAGATTAACGGTGCACTTGCAGAGAAAGGTGTAGCTTTAATTGCAGGAAAAATCAAGAAGAATGCACCAGAACCAGAACTGTATTCTGACTCAGAATCCGAAGAAGAAGAAGAACTGGCAGAGCTTGTGAATGTTGTCCGGAAGTTGTTCAAAGCTCAGAAAGCCCAAAAGAAGAAGAACATTGGACAGCCAAAGGATGAACTGTCTGGACCAAAGAACAAGGCGGATCTCACCTATTATGGGTGTGGAAAGAAGGGGCACTTCAAATCTGAATGCTCGAATGCAAAAGAGACGAAAAAGCAACGGAGGAAGAAGGTGTTGCAAGTAACCTAGGATGAGTCGTCTTCGGAATCGGACAAGGATGAACCAACACACTCCAACCTCCTCGCGTTAATGGCCCAGACGAGATCAGCATCGACTCCAAATCCAAAGAAGAAACGGAGCACGAAACCATCTCACTGTCGGAAACTGGCCGACTCAAGGTAACGAGTTATTCTTAATCGGGTCTTTACGAACTTATTTCTTATCTATCTCGCAAACTGGCTATATCTCATGACCGAGTCAAGTCTCTCCGAGAGAAGGTAAAACTCCTTAAGGAAGAGACCATTTTGAGTCCTTTGACTGAGCAACTTTAGGAAGAGACCTCAACTCAAGTCCAAAGACTTGAGGAAGAGAATTTCTCTCTGAAAGCTCAAGTCAAAGAACTCAGAGCAAATTTGGAACAGTTTACCCTGGGTTCCTGGAATCTTGATCTGATTCTTGGAAAATAGAAGTCTGTTCTAAATCTATCCGGAATTGGATTTAAATCCAATTCATGATTTAGGTCGTATTATTCAATAGTGAACCGACCAAGCACCGAATCCAAGCATGGGTCCCCAAATTAAGCTTGACTAATTAAGCAGGACTAAATCAATATTGGGTCCCTAAGATTCATATCCATTATTTAAATAGACCATATCAAGGATATGATCCAGGGGGAGCTAATAAAAAGACTATTCATGTGGTTAGGTAGCTTTTATTGAATACCTTATCTGATGTTTGTTTATTTTTTTTTATTATCATTGCTTAGGATTAAAAATGGTTAGTTAAGGACCAGATCTAAGTGAAACTTGCACAACCTAGTATTAGGGTAGGGCGAGCTGATAGTACGTTACGAAAGACGTCTGGGAAGTCAAGTAGGAGAAGGCGTCTCCTATTTGATCTTCTTAGTCCAGTGGAACTAGCCGAAGCTATTTCGCCACATCCTCGACTAGTTAGACCAAGATTTCTGAACGAGAAATTTAAAAATATTATTTCTTTATGTGGCTTTGTCTAGGAAAGGGTTATTGATCCAATAAGGCTAAGCCAAAGAAGGCCTCTGTGCCTCGCCAAGACCTGGAAGCCAAATATTGAAATATATTTTTAAATTACTAATTCTTAAATCTGAATTTAACTCAAGGTTCAATCATATCTTAGATTCAACCTACTTCAAGATAAAATTGAAATTATCTCATAAAATAAATAAGGATCTCTACCTTGTCACTTAAAAATGAGTGAGATGATTAGGATTAGACCAATCCAAATCCTTTTAATTCAAAAATTCTTTTTCATCAAAAACTCTTTTTCAAAATTCTTTTTAATCCAGCTAATCAGATCAAACTGATTAGACCGAACATTGTCTCACAAAGTTAACCTAGGCTTAACATGTTTGATCACTTAGATTGGGTGAGATAGACTAGGCAAGTGAACTTGAACAACCTATCCTATACTTCTACTAAACTGGATCCAAACTAAGATATTTTATGTGTAGGAACATAAAGATTTGGATCAGTAGATGTTGAATAGTGGATGTTCCAGACATATGACTGGAAACAAGTCAATGTTCACCAAACTAAAATACAAGGATCTAGGAACAGTGGCGTTTGACAACAACGCTACACTTAAGGTAATTGGGTCAGGTAACATTGAACTGAGCTCCGACTTTACTATTAAAAGGGTCATTTTGGTTGATAGCTTCAAATTTAATTTACTTAGTATTAGTCAGCTCTGTGATACTGGATACTTAGTCACTTTTACCAACTAAGACTGTCTGATTAAGAACTTACAAGACCCCGAGGTTACCCTGAAAGGACTTAGGAAAAATAACATTTATGTTATAAACCTACCTACCTCACTTAAGTGTTATCTAACTCAAGTAAAAGAAACTAAACTCTGGCATAGGAGATTAGGACATGTCAATCTAAAGCAAATCTCCACACTCATCCAAAAAGGACTAGTTAAAGACATACCCAAACTTATTCATCTTGAAAATTCAATTTGTGGTCCATGTCAACAGGGTAGACAAACCAAGTCTACCTACAAACTTACCTAGTCTGACCTGACCCAATATGTACTTGAGCTCCTACATTTGGACCTATTTGATTCTCATGGAGCCAAGTCACTAAGCGGAAACCGGTACTGCTTAGTTATAATTGATGATTATTCTAAATTTACTTGGGTCTAATTTCTTAAAACCAAAGATCAATGTCTTGAATCCTTTAAAACATTAACTAAAATCCTTGAAAATCAAAAAGATATCAAAATAAACCAATTCGAAGTGATCACGGGGCGAATTCGAAAATCTAAAGTTTACTGTATTCTACAATAGAAATGAGTACTTTCATGAATTTTCCAGCCCTAGGACCCCCCAACAAAATGGTCTAGTTGAAAGACGAAACATAACCCTCTAAGAAGCAGTGAGAACCATGCTTAATGAATACAACTTGGCTAATCACCTTTGGGCAGAAGCAGTTAGCACTGCCTGCTATATTCAAAATAGGATCTTAATCAATAAAAGACATAATAAGACCCCCTATGAAATATATTATGATAAAACACCCAACCTATATTATTTAAGGGTCTTTGGCTGTAAAGTCCACATTTTAAACACAAAAGTCTACTTAGGTAAATTTTAATCCAAAACCTCTCTTGGGATATTTTTAGGATACTCAACCATAAATAGAGCCTACAGAGTATTTGATGAAGAAAATCAATCTAATCCAACTCCTCAATCTAATTCAAATCAACCCAACCTAACTAACTCAACAGACGATGAGTCTGGACCAGACCAACTTACTGACTTATCTACTGAATCGGTCTTAGACTGTGACGACCCACCTTCTGGTACTAAGCTTTAAGGCGGATCGCTATTAACTAACTAACTAACTAATTAGTGATTTCTTATAATGCTAAACCAACTGGGAGAATTTAAAATTTCTTATTTCGCTATTTGCTGAACTAACAATTCATAATCATGTTTAAAGTATTAATCAGCCAAAATAAAGCAAAAACTTTAATTTTATTAGCTTGGCAAGGAATTGACCCCTAGACCTCTTAGTTGTAACACTAAAGCACTAACCAACTGCTCTATACCACTTCTTTTCAATGGTACCAGTCGATTGCTATATAGCCAGTCGACTGGTATCGGCCACAGAAACTTTCCGTGCCTGGCACCAGTCGACTGGCCTCATGGCAGTCGACTGGTGCATCGAACAGTAGGTTCTGTTCGATATCGCAGTTGACTGGTTCTGAACCAGTCGACTGGCACGCCTGAAAACTTGCATTTCAGACCTGAAAACCATCTCCAACGATCCACAAAACATATACTTCCAAGACATACAAAGACATAACTCCATTTCTATACTCTATACTAGTTTTATGAACATTTTAGCAACTCAAAACGAATCCAATAACTTGAAATTAGAATCCTTGCGAGATTTAACAAAACTATCAAAACGTAAGCAAAACACTCTAGAGTTTGTACCAAACTTAACCTCTATGCGTAGTTTAAACAAAGTCATTCATTCTACCACTTCAAAACACCAAAACACATGTTCTACAAGACTTAGCCCAAAGATCTCTTCCACGGTTCCGCCGCCACTGAACATCAAAGCAAGTCCCTTCGCCTCCTTAACTTATGCTTTTTCTTTACCTTTATCTGCAATAGAAGGAAAATGCAACTAATAAGCAAATTGCTTAGTAAGTAAATCCTAACTCACAAATCCAAACGATAAGGGATAAACATGCTCTTTTCAAATAATGCTTACTTCAAAACACATGCACTTTGAAATACTTACACATGGAAACTTTCACATACTTATCATGCTCAATCATGCTTGAAAACATTTACTAGCATTAAAACATTGGCAAATCTAACATGCTCATAATTTCTTTTGAGACTTGCTACTTATGCATTTCCATACTTTAAACCACTAACTTCCTTGCTCTTGCTCTTTAACATGCTTGTAACATAACAATGTTAACATACTTAGCAAAACATATGCTTAAACTGAAAACACTTACATATACTCATATACTTCAAAATAATAATCAACTTTCTCAGGCCTTGACAATGTACCTGGTATCAGTGTACCAATGCGCGCATCCCTAATAGGTTTCGGGGTAGCTAGCCACCGCACCCTATTAGAGCTTCTTTCTAACTTTCTGTGGGCCTCTCTTTTGCCCGGTACATGTCACTTTACAAAAGTAAAATACTTTCTTACTCATAATGCTTGTATTTATCAAGCTACTTTCTTTTTGCATAACTTTGCACTACAAAACTTTACCTTTCTCACTTGGAACTTTCATCGAGCACCTTGCGTGCCCTTAACCCAAAACTCATCTTTGGGACTTTTCAAGAACTTGGCCTTTCATGCTTAGATCACACATATAAAATCTACTCCAATTCAAGTTCTATGATTAAAAACATGTATTCTTGAGAAACTTAAATCACACCATAAACAATATTCTCCAAGCATGCACTTAGATTACAAAATCAAGGTTCTACAACAAGAAAACTACATGGAAGCTACTCCTATTGCAGGTGAGTGATTTACTTACCCTTTTCTTGAAGAAAACTCACTAAGTATCTCGAAATTCCTAGCGTAGGGTTCTTTTCCTCTTCCTTTGCAAGAAAACTTCACCCTTGGCCCTAGGGAAGAAGCCCTAGGTTTTCTACTTCAAGAGGAAGAAGAAGGAGGAGAAAACTCTCCTTTTCTTCCCTGTTTTTCGCAGCCTCCCACCCTGCTCGCGCGGCCTCCTCCAAGCCCTAATGGGGTCTTAACTCAACTTAAGTGGAAGTTTAAATACCTCTTCATGAAACGGGCTAAATCAACTATAATATTATTTCGCTTCATCTTTTCTGTGCTTGATACCCTTGCCCAGCTGGTTACTTGGACTTGCTTAGGGATTGGCTTCTCGCGTGGTCGCGAGATCAATCCCCACCCGACCCTTTAATTTTTTTTCTTTTTATTTTAATTCCGAAAAATGCTAGAAAAATTCCAAAAAATCCCTAATAATACCAGAAAATTATTGGGTGTTACAATCCTCCCTACCTTATAAAAAGTTCGTCCTCGAACTTAGAACAGCTCTGGATACCTTTGCCTCATGCTATCTTCTGATTCCCAAGTTGCCTCTTCATACTTCTGATTCAGCCATAAGACTTTCACTAATGGTACCACTTTGTTCCTCAGCTTCTTATCTGCTCGATCTATTATCTGAATAGGTCGACTTTCATAACTGAGATCTTCTTGAACTTGTACCATCTGTGGCTTAATCACTTGGTTGGCATCTGGGATGTGCTTCTTTAACATTGAGACATGGAACACATTGTGTATTGCTGACATCTCTGAGGGTAGCTCCAACTCATAAGCTACTTTGCCAACTCTTTTCGTCACTAGGTAGGGTCCTATGTATCGAGGACTTAGCTTGCCTTTCTTGCCAAATCTCATTACACCCTTCATAGGAGCTACTTTGAGGAAAACTGTATCCCCAACTTCAAACTCTAACGGCCTACGGCGTACATCGGCGTAACTCTTCTGCCTACTCTGAGCAGTCTCTATCTCTGGCGGATGCTCTTTATAGCTTCTGTGGTATCATCTATAAGATCAGTCTGTGACCCCATTTCTTTCTTCTCACTACCTTCATACCAACAGAGAGGAGATCTACACTTCCTACCATAAAAAACTTCATAGGGTGTCATACCAATAGTGGCTTGGTAACTGTTGTTGTAGGCAAACTCAGCTAAACATAAATACTTGCACCAACTGCCCTTGAAGTCCAATGCACAAGCTCTGAGCATATCTTCTAGAACCTGATTCACTCTCTCTGTCTGTCCATCAGTCTGGGGATGGAAAGCTGTGCTGAATTTCAGTTTGGTGCCTAACGCTGTCTGTACACACTCCCAAAAGTGTGACGTGAAACGACCATCCCTAACAGAGATAATGGTCTTCGGGACTCCGTGTAGTCGGATCACTTCTTGCACATATAACTGGGCTAACTTTTCAATCGAGTAAGACACTCTGATTGCCAAAAAGTGGGCAGACTTGGTCAATCTGTCTACTATCACCCAAATAGCATCATAGCCATTAGTTGTCTTTGGTAAACCAACTATGAAATCCATGGCTATGTCTTCCCATTTCCACTCTAGAATCTGAATGGGATGTAGGACACCTCCTGGTCTCTTGTGTTCTGCTTTAACTCTCTGACATGTCAGGCAGGTGCTGACATACCTAGCTATGTCTCTTTTCATTCCGGACCACCAAAATCTTCTTTTCAAGTCCTGGTACATCTTGGTAGAACCAGGATGCATGGAGTAGGGAGTTCCATGGGCTTCTTCAAGAATCTTCTTTCTCAGCTCTTCATTCTTGGGAACACACAAACGGTCACCATAATAGAGTATCCCACTGTCAGATACTCTAAACTCTTTACTTTCTCCTTCTTGTATCTCTTGCTTGATCCTTTGGATATCAGAATCCTCAGCTTGCTCTTTTTGTATATCTTCAAGCAAGGTTGACTCTAGTGTCAATAGAGCTAACTGCCCATAAATGATCTCAACTCCATAATCTACTATTTCCTTCTGTAATGGTGGTGCCAATGATGATAAGGACATCAAAGTGGCACAAGTCTTTCTACTCAGTGCATCTGCTACTCTATTCGCCTTACCAGGGTGGTAAAGAATCTCACAGTCATAGTCCTTCACTAACTCGAGCCACCTTCGCTGTCTCATATTGAGGTCTTTCTGAGTGAAGAAATATTTCAGACTCTGGTGATCTGTATAAATCTTACACTGCACTCCATACAAGTAATGCCTCTATATCTTTAGAGCAAAGACTACATCTGCCAACTCCAGATCATGAGTAGGGTAATTCTTTTCATAGTCCTTGAGTTGCCTGGAAGCATAAGCTATGACTTTGCCTTCTTGCATCAGGACTGCTCCAAGTCCTAGCTTTGATGCATCACTGTATATATCAAAGCTCTTATCACCTTCGGGTACTGTAAGGATAGGAGCGCTGGTCAGTCTCTTCTTCAACTCAAGGAAGCTCTGCTCACAGTCCTCAGTCCACTCATACTTCTTATTCTTTCTGGTAAGGGCTGTAAGTGGAGAGGCTATCTTTGAAAAGTCCTCTACAAACCTTCTGTAGTACCCTGCCAAACCCAGAAAACTTCTGATCTCACTGGCATTCTTTGGTCGACTCCAGTTACTAACTGCTTCAATCTTGGCTGGGTCTACCATAATACCTTCCTTGGAAATGATGTGGCCTAGGAAGGCCACCTGATCAAGCCAAAACTCACACTTTGAGAATTTGGCGTACAACTCTTTCTGATGTAAGGTTTGCACTATCATCTTCAGGTGTTCGGCATGTTCTTCCTGAGTCTTTGAATACACTAGGATATCATCAATAAAGACAATGACGAACTTGTCCAGAACATCCTTGAATACTCTATTCATTAGATCCATAAACGTTGCAGGGGCATTTGTCACTCCAAAGGGCATGACCACAAACTCATAGTGCCCATATCTTGTACTGAAAGCAGTCCTTGGTACATCACTCTCCTTCACTCTTAGCTGATGGTAACCTGATCGCAGATCTATCTTGGAGAACACTGTGGCTCCCTTCAGCTGATCAAATAAATCATCTATCCTTGGCAAAGGATATCTGTTATTGATGGTTACTTTATTCAAAGCTCGATAATCTATGCACATTCGCATAGATCCATCTTTCTTCTTGACGAACAATACAGGAGCTTCCCAAGGTGAATGACTAGGGCGGATAAAACCCTTGTCAAACAGCTCTTGCAACTGTTCTTGCAATTCTTTCAGTTCTGCTGGCGCCATGCGATAAGGTGCCTTCGAAATTGGGTTGGTTCCTGGGGCCAACTCAATTTCAAACTCAATTTCCCGATTGGGAGGGAGTCCTGGTAACTCTTCAGCAAACACCTCGGGATAGTCACAGACTACCCTCACTTCCTCTTCCTTTACTCCTTCTCTTTGACTTGCATCTACTATATGAGCTAGAAAACCAGAACACCCCTTCTCCAACATTCTCTGAGCTTGTAAGGTAGATAAGAACCTTTTTGTCTTTCTCTTTGGGTCTCCAATAAACTCGAATGGAGGTTCTGCTTCTGGTGTAAACTTGACTTTTCTCTTGCGGCAGTCTATAGAAGCATTGTACTTGCTCAAGAAATCCATCCCTAAAATGATATCGTAATCCTTCATCTCAAGGACTACTAAATCACTATAGAGTTCTCGGTTGGAAATCCGAATTAATACAGCTCTTAGCCACTGAGTAGATGCCATGACCTCTCTCGAAGGTAAGGTCATTAAGAACTTCATCGTTTAACATTTCTGGTGGCCTTTATACTGTTATCAGTCCTTCCGAGGTCTGCGGCCTATTAGCACCGCTGGCCACCTTTAAAGCTATCTCAGTCCTTAAATTTGATCATTAGCCTGACTCTTTCTCTTACAGTGCAACTAGCTCTAGGCACAGACAAGCTAGTCGGTTGAACTTCCTCACTGCTTCATCCACGGATAGTTCTCCAGGTCTGAACTCCGTGAATTCATCATAAGCTTGTTGGTTACTCGCATATGAATGTATTCTTCAAAGAACTCGATCTCGAAGTCGGCCCATGTCATCTGGCTGACATTTCTCTTGGCCTAGACTCTCTCCCATCACAATCTAGCATCTCCGAAGGCAGAAAGAGCGCACTTTATCTTCTCTACCTCAGGTCAGTCCAGTTGCTCTATTTTGCTTTCCAACGTTTTGAACCATGCTTGAGAATCCCATGGTTCACTTGTGCCTGAGAAGTTCTCTGGCTTCAGTTTCTACCACTAGATGAGGTACGCTTCTTGCCTTACCCCCCTTGCCGGGACTATAGATGTAACCGATGGATCCTCGGTCACAACTGGTACCACTACATTCTCCACTCGCGGGGTAATGGGAGCGGCCTACTGGTTAGTCATCATGGTGGCAATAACTTGCTACTATTCTACTACTTACCTTTGTAACCGAGCCACCACCTCTAAAAGATTTGGTGGTGGTACTGACTTTGTTGCCTCTTGCCCTTTAGGAGCTCGCTCCTCATTTTGGGCCTTTCTAGGACATCCTCTTGACATTCTCTTACTCTATATCATAATGAGACTATGTTGCCTCTTGCCCTCTAGGAGCTTGCTCCTCATTTCGGATAATTCTGGGACGTCCTCTTGCCATTCTCTTACTCTATAGTGTAAAGAAAATAAAAACTCATTATCTCTTACTAACTTACTTCATTATCTCCATGCACATATTAGCATATAATAATACTAACATACTTCCTTATCATCATGCATTTACTGATACTAGCAATCAATAATGAAAAGCATATAAAACTGCAAAATATGAACTTCTTACTTGGTAGGCGGCAGGATTGATGCTTGATGTCAGTGTGGCGGAAGAGTGGAACCTTTTGCTCTGATACCACTCTGTGACGACCCACCTTCTGGTACTAAGCTTTAAGGCGGATCGCTACTAACTAACTAACTAACTAATTAGTGATTTCTTATAATGCTAAACCAACTGGGAGAATTTAAAATTTCTTATTTCGCTATTTGCTGAACTAACAATTCATAATCATGTTTAAAGTACTAATCAGCCAAAATAAAGCAAAAACTTTAATTTTATTAGCTTAGCAAGGATTTGACCCTAGACCTCTTAGTTGTAACACTAAAGCACTAACCAGCTGCTCTATACCACTTCTTTTCAATGGTACCAGTCGACTGCTATATAGCCAGTCGACTGGTATCGGCCACAGAAACTTTCCGTGCCCGGCACCAGTCGACTGGCCTCATGGCAGTCGACTGGTGCATCGAACAGTAGGTTCTGTTCGATATCGCAGTCGACTGGTTCTGAACCAGTCGACTGGCACGCCTGAAAACCTGCATTTCAGACCTGAAAACCATCTCCAACGATCCACAAAACATATACTTCCAAGACATACAAAGACATAACTTCATTTCTATACTCTATACTAGTTTTATGAACATTTTAGCAACTCAAAACGAATCCAATAACTTGAAATTAGAATCCTTGCGAGAATTAACAAAACTATCAAAACATAAGCAAAACACTCTAGAGTTTGTACCAAACTTAACCTCTATGCGTAGTTTAAACAAAGTCATTCATTCTACCACTTCAAAACACCAAAACACATGTTCTACAAGACTTAGCCCACACGGTTCCGCCGCCACTGAACATCAAAGCAAGTCCCTTCGCCTCCTTAACTTATGCTTTTTCTTTACCTTTATCTGCAATAGAAGGAAAATGCAACTAATAAGCAAATTGCTTAGTAAGTAAATCCTAACTCACAAATCCAAATGATAAGGGATAAACATGCTCTTTTCAAATAATGCTTACTTCAAAACACATGCACTTTGAAATACTTACACATGGAAACTTTCACATACTTATCATGCTCAATCATGCTTGAAAACATTTACTAGCATTAAAACATTGGCAAATCTAACATGCTCATAATTTCTTTTGAGACTTGCTACTTATGCATTTCCATACTTTAAACCACTAACTTCCTTGCTCTTACTCTTTAACATGCTTGTAACATAACAATGTTAACATACTTAGCAAAGCATATGCTTAAACAGAAAACACTTACATATACTCATATACTTCAAAATAATAATCAACTTTCTCAGGCCTTGACAATGTACCTGGTATCAGTGTACCAATGCGCGCATCCCTAATAGGTTTTGGGGTAGCTAGCCACCGCACCCGATTAGAGCTTCTTTCTAACTTTCTGTGGGCCTCTCTTTTGCCCGGTACATGTCACTTTACAAAAGTAAAATACTTTCTTACTCATAATGCTTGTATTTATCAAGCTAACTTTCTTTTTGCATAACTTTTTGCACTATAAAACTTTACCTTTCTCACTTGGAACTTTCATCGAGCACCTTGCGTGCCCTTAACCCAAAACTCATCTTTGGGACTTTTCAAGAACTTGGCCTTTCATGCTTAGATCACACATATAAAATCTACTCCAATTCAAGTTCTATGATTAAAAACATGTATTCTTGAGAAACTTAAATCACACCATAAACAATATTCTCCAAGCATGCACTTAGATTACAAAATCAAGGTTCTACAACAAGAAAACTACATGCGAAGCTACTCCTATTGCAGGTGAGTGATTTACTTACCCTTTTCTTGAAGAAAACTCACTAAGTATCTCGAAATTCCTAGCGTAGGGTTCTTTTCCTCTTCCTTTGCAAGAAAACTTCACCCTTGGCCCTAGGGAAGAAGCCCTAGGTTTTCTACTTCAAGAGGAAGAAGAAGGAGGAGAAAACTCTCCTTTTCTTCCCTATTTTTCGCAACCTCCCACCCTGCTCGCGCGGCCTCCTCCAAGCCCTAATGGGGTCTTAACTCAACTTAAGTGGAAGTTTAAATATCTCTTCATGAAACGGACTAAATCAACTATAATATTATTTCGCTTCATCCTTTTTTGTGCTTGATACCCTTGCCCAGCTGGTTACTTGGACTTGCTTAGGGATTGGCTTCTCGCGTGGTCGCGAGATCAATCCCCACCCGACCCTTTAATTTTTTTTCTTTTTATTTTAATTTCAAAAAATGCTAGAAATATTCCGAAAAATCCCTAATAATACCAGAAAATTATTGGGTGTTACATAGACTTACCTACTGAACCGGTCCCTGAACCAAACTCAATTTCACCTACTGAACCAGTTCATGAACCAACCCAAAACCTACTAGCTGGACCTGAGATTGAACCAAGTTCTAGGAGACCTAAGAAACCTAGACTAAATCACCCAACTGATCAAATTATGGGTGATCCAACCTTAGGGGAAAAAACAAGATCCTCCTATAGAAACCTAAGTCAGGTTGCACTAATTTCAAATATTGAACTTAAGACTATAGAAGAGGCCTTACCTAACCCAGATTGGATCATAGTCATGCAGGAAGAACTAGACCAGTTTGATAGAAACCAAGTCTAGGATTTAGTACCTAAACTTGAAGATAAATCCATTATAGACACTAAGTGGGTATTCACGAATAAGTTAAACGACAAAGGTGAAATAGTTAGAAACAAAACCCGCATAGTAGCTAAAGGCATTAGTCAAGTTGAGGGGTTAGACTATAATGAAACTTATGCCCCTGTAGCTAGAATTGAGTCAATTAGAATGTTACTAGCCTTTACAACCCATAAAGGATTCAAATTGTACCAAATGGATGTTAAGTCAGCCTTCCTAAATGGGTTTATAAAAAAAAAGTATATGTAGGACAACCCCCAAGTTTTTAAGACTTAGACTATCCTAACCATGTATTCAGACTGAGGAAAGCTCTTTATGGGTTAAAACAAGCACTTAGGGCTTGGTATAAAAGATTATCCACTTATTTGGTTTCTAAAGGTTTTAACCAATGCCAAATTTACTCAACTCTATTTGTTAAGACCTTAGAAAAAGATATCTTTATAGTCCAAATTTATGTAGATGACATAATCTTTGGATCAACCAACACTAATTTCTTAAAAGAATTTATTAAAATCATGGAAAGTGAATTTTAAATGAGTCTAGTAGGTGAGCTGACTTTCTTTTTAGGACTCCAAATTAAACAAACTAGGGATGGAAATTATATTCACCAATCAAAATATGCTAGAGAATTAATTAAGAATTTCAAGATGGAAAATTCAAAAGACCTAAGTACCCCTATGACCACAAATGTTAAAATAGATAATGATCCTAAAGGTAAGCCAGTTGACTTAAAATATTATAGAAGTGCTATAGGAAGCCTACTTTATCTAACTGCTAGTAGACCTGATATTCTGTTTGCAGTAGGTATTTGTGTCAGATACCAAACCTGTGCTAAGGAATCCCACTTAACTGTAGTAATGAGAATCCTTAGATATATTAAGGGCACTTTAAATGTAGGTATTTGGTACCCTAGAACTTTCAACTTTGAGTTGTTAGGATTTTCTGACTCAGATTATACAGGTTGTAAATTAGATAGAAAAAGTACAAGTGGGAGTTGTCAATTACTGGGTCAGAGTCTAGTTAGCTAGTGTAGTAGAAAGCAATACTGTGTTGCCTTATCTACAACTGAAGCAGAATATGTTGTCTTAGGGGAATGTGTAGTTCAACTCTTATGGATGATGCATACCCTTAGGGATTTCAACTTAGACTATACCCAAACCAAAGTATATATGGATAATATCAGTTCTATAAACCTTACCAAAAATTTAATTCACCACTCTAGGACAAAACATATAGAGGTGAAACATCATTTTGTTAGGGACCACGTAGCGAGAGGTGAAATTGTCCTTCAACATATTGATCCAAATCTAACCTAGCAAACATTTTTACTAAACCATTACCTGAGTCTGAGTTCAATTCATTAAGAAGGTAGCTTGGAATGTGCTTAGTAGAGTAGGTTTTCTATTGTTTGTGTTTTTGGTTATTCATCTTGTTAGATTTTTAAGTTTAATTCTGTTTTTAGAAGGGTTTCAATTACGTTACTTTAAATTTTCAAAACTTTATCTTCAAAACTCAATGTATTTTTTGAAACATAGTTTTTCTTTAAAATACCCCCTTCAAAACTAGGGTCCTTCTTTGACACGGACTTAGCTTAGGCTTAACTCTAGTATGCATGCTCCAATAGCTTTAGTAGCCAGCATCTCACAAGCACATTAGGACTAACTTGATTGACAATCTAGCCTGAGTTGAGATGGTTAGAACTGTTGCCCTAGACTTAAGATGCTTTAAATCAATGCATCGAAACAAGTTAGGGGCACTATAAATACAATTCAAATTAATCAAGTCAAGTATTCTGGCTAACTTAACTGATTTATGAAATACACTTGACTTGACTGACCCAAGTGAAAACTGTTGTTTATTGTAGTCATCAAGTAGTTAACAGGTCAGACAAGTGCCTAAAAGGAATTTTTTTCTTTCCTAAAATATTTTTTTTCTTCATACTTAGACTCAAAATGAAGGTGCCTAGGTTTGACTTGAACTTAAACATTTTCTTTGTTGTTTTACTTAAACTTAATCGCTTTGATACACATAATTTGTTTTAATACTTAGTCATTGAGTATGCTCTGATACATGTGTTACCCTTATATTTTATGATTTTGATATATGGCAAAGGGGGAGAGAATGAAAAGAGTTCTGAAGTGGTGGAAAATTTTCAAAATTCTAAAGTGCTTGAAAATTTTAAAAAATTTCAAAATGTTTTTTTCAATGTGTTAAAATATTTTTTTTCAAAGTGTTAAAAAACGTTTCCTCAGTGTTCCTTCATTCAAAAACTAAGTGCTTTATTCAAAATACTTAGAACCTATTTTTTAAAAAAAATTAGCATTTTGAAAACTTATGTCTACACTTAGTTCTATAATGTGTTTTAAAAGCACTTAATTTTAAGTATTTCAAAAAACTTAAAGTTTTTTTCTTCAATTTTTCAAAAACATACACTTAATCTCTGAATTGCTTAAATTTAAAAAAGACTAAGTCTAGTTTTTTTTTGAAAATATTTTATCAACGGGGAGATAACTGATTAAGGGGGAGAGCTTAGGATAAAATCCTTTTTCCTTATTTAAACTTGTTTTTTGCTTAACTTTCGAACTGGGTTGCCATAATCAAAAAGGGGAGATTATTGGTGTTGGAAGCACTAGATCGAACTTATTTTGATAAGTAGCAAAGGGTTCGAGATAAGCTGATTTGTTTATACTGATGAACTTGTGAAGCTTGTAGGAAAGTCCTAGGTAAGATAGGCAAGAAGTCTTGACCAGCAAGGTTGAGCAAGAAGTCCTGGTTGGGGATTGGGCAATAAAAACTAGGTGAGTGAAGCTGAGCATGAAGTCTTGGTCCGAGGGACTGAGCAGAAGACTTTGCCGAGCGGGGATTACGGACAGGAGTTGAGAAGGTTCGAGGTCGAATGTCGTCGTGTTTTGAGTCCCTGGAGGCCAAGCAAAAGTCCAACCGGAGGTTCCGAGTGGTAGCAGGTACAATCTCCTGAGAAGAGTAGGTGAAGATGCGTTACTCGAGGAGGGAACAGTAGGCGTCAGTTCAACCTAGGGTTTTAGTTGAAACGTAAAAGTCAGGACCAAGATAGCACTGGTTGTAATCCATACATACTTTAATTATATTTATATTATTATGGAACTAACCCTTGTTGCAGCTGAAAAAGTTGAACCAATTGGACTAGCGTGCAAGAATGGGACTCAGGCGCCTGGGAGCTGGCAGCGAGTGGCTGAGCTGGTGCAACGGTCAAGCTTACATGGCGAGTGCTGAGTGGAGGAGACACATCGACACTCAGGCGCCTGACAAGGACTAGGGCGCCAGAGCCAAGATAAAATTTGACTACACAGCGGATAGAATTGCCGCCCGAGATGCTACGATTACGGCGCTTGAATGGCCTTTCAGGCGCCTGAATGACTACTATATAAAGGGGTCGAGAGAAGCACTTCGAACAACAATTAATATTCTGCATTCATTCCGTTCTCCTGTGTTATGCGCGATCAAAGCTCCGACAACGCCAAAACGCCGTCCGACTCTCCAAGCGAAGATTTTCAAGTCATTCAAAGAAGTTGGTATACTTGTTTTTTTTTTTTTGCACACTTAAGTTTTGTAAACTATACATTCTTCCGATCATTAGTGAATTGCCCAAAGTAAACGATCAAGGATCGTGGGACTTGTAGTAGGAGTCGATCAAGACTCTGAAACAAGTAAAACCAACTTGCGTTAACGTGCTGTGATTTGATTTTCCAGTGTCTCTTCTCCCACACTTATTCTTATACTTCCGTTGTGTACTCGATTATTCAGAAATTTGAAGAATTTTCTTAAAGTGATATTCACTCCCCCCCCTCTATCGCTCTAATTCAATCCTACACCTAACATGTTGCTTGTGCGTTATCCGATACGCAACGTTCACAAATGGCTAGCTGGGTGGATAAAATCTACTCTCGGGCGCCTATAAGCATAGGGGTGCCTAAGTACTCGGGCGCACGTATGAATAGGGGCGCCCGAGAGCCGAGCACTCATATGCATACGGGTGCCCGAGTGACTTTTGGTCAGCAACTTGCTGACCAGTCTCCAACGGGTCTTCATGGGTGATTTCTGACCAACCGGAGTTAGGCTCACCTGAACTCGACTCCGGCCTTTCGCCTCTCGAGTGTTCTTCCTCTCGGCTTCTCGTCCCTCGGAAGTCGCACATTTCCTTCTCGCTCCATCGGTGTACTCTTTCGCAACTTCCGCATCCCTCAGATGCACCGAGCTCGTCGGCTCACTTCCCCATGCAATCCTTCTCGTCCATTGCATCTTACGCTTGACTCCCTCCACTCCAAAGCTCTTGCACACTTAGACAGAAGAATCAAAACACAACAGGACCTAACCTAACTTAGTTGATCACATCAAAACCAACTGAGGCACCAACACCATTGCTCTATATCCATCATGAAAATTTTTTTGATCTTTATCTTTCAAAGATCAAAATTTGCTTTGTCGAAAGGTGGAGGTGCCCGTATGTTGTACCCGAACTCTATTCTTGAAGTTGAAACCTTTTGATGATGACTTCTTGAAATTAGGGTTTCAAGCTTCTACTTCTTCCTCTTCCACTAACACTTGCTCTCTCGGTGATGAGCCCAAAGAAGAGCAACCTTGCTTTGATACCACTTGTTAGGACCGGTAGGCGAGCTAAGTGGGGGGGGGGGGTGATTAGCCACTATAAGAATTTTTGGATTCAACAACACCCAATAGACAACAGTGTTTTGAAAAACCGTTATCTTTTTTCATTTAACAACGGTTTTTTCAAAAACCGTTGATGTTGATAAATTTTTTGCGGAAAAAGACAACGGTTTTTAAAAAACCGTTGTCTTATGTATGTCAAAGGCAACGGTTTTTAAAAACTGGTGTCTATTTGCTTGATTACGACAACTGGTTTTAATTAACCGTTGTCTATTTGTGTTGCTTACATGGTAATACACAACAGCGAGAGAGCGCGAAAACGAAAAGGTTTTAACTAACCTTTTGTTTGCTTCGCCGGTTGCCAAAAAGAAAAGGGGCGAGGGTTTCGGGGGAGAGAGAGAGAGAGAGAGGGAGGGGGGAAGGCGATGGCTTCTTCCTTCGACGATGCCTTCACCGGCGGCAACGATGAGGAGGTTTCGACGGTGAGGACTTCCTCTCATCCTTTCTGCGAATCAGACGGAGAAGCGAGGTTGTCATTCTCCGAAACCCTAGTGAATCTGCCTCTCTCGATCCGTGGTTGCCTGTGGTTGTTCTCTTCCTTTGGCCGCTTTCGTGACTCCCCATTACTCTTTGGAGTTGTTTTTTGTTTGTTTTCAGTCTGGCATCGGGAAGCCCTTTACCGCATTCCCCAGCATTAGGAGTTACTGGCCGAGTGGCTCTTTTCCACGCTACAAAAAACTAGGTCTGCACATTTGAGTCGACCTCGATTTCTAGATGACAGACAAGGCGATGAACTCTGAAAAGAGAGGTACTTCTAGTTTTGCTTCTTGTTAGATACCTTTCTGCGTAAGAACACATGCTCCCTGTTTCGATTTCTTTTTATATTTGCAGATAAGTTCAAAGGAAAACGAGCCGTGGTGGTTGACGAAGATGATGGCGAAGAGGAAGGTAGCATTGATTATTATTGTTCAAAACTTGGGATGACTAAGATATTGAATTTGGTATATGAGCTCTATGCTTAATGAAATCATTTCTCCCCTTTTTGTAAGAAGAAGAAGAAGAACAGGATGAGTATGAGCGAGATAGATTTATCGCGGATGACATAAAAGAGGAAGAAATTCAGGAGAGAGTTGAAGAGACGCATACTATAAAAAGGAAGAAGAATAAGAAGAAAAGGTAATGTAGCTTGAGTTTTCTATGGTGACCTATTAGTAGCTGAATATATCTTTTGCATGTTTTGCACTTAAGGCTTTTAGGGAAGAACTTTGTGCTTGATGAGGATGATTATGAGTTGCTCGAGGAAAATAACACGAGTCGTTTCTGTCTACCCAAACCAGTATGTTTGCTGTTCTTGCTGCCTAGTTTGATTTCACCTCTTGAGTCCTATGTCTTGTTTGAGTTGTTAATGATATTATTTCGTTCTAACATCAGTTTTATCTAACATCGTGTTATTTCATTCTAGAATTAAGTTTCTTAGGATGCCTCATTGAATGTGGAACAGACCTGGAGTTAGTGACCAATTCTCTTTGCTCGTGAATGAAGTCATTTTTTTCATCAACTAAACTGGTTTCTCTTGATTCCATTGATTGGAGAAACAGGTACTAAAGTTTTTTCTACTCTTGTCAGGTCTTTCTTTTGCTTATCAACTTCTGTATCTTTTGGATGCTACTGGGTACTACAGTCCAGGATTGCATGCTCTTGGTGTTCATGTATGTCATGCCACAGGCCAAGAACTGGTATATTAGGTGGCAGTATGATTATATTCATTGTTCAACTCTAAACTATGCTTCAAATGGTATTCTTTCTAATCAATTTTTAAACTAATTCAATGCATGTCTAGATGGATTCATCATCTAGAATATCGAAAATCAGAAGTCGTGAGCGAGAGAGACTTCGTGGTCCTCCATGGTTGAAGGTGGTTCAGAGATTGATGCTAACTTGCATCTACACTACACTGGATTATGCTCAGAGTGGACTAATAGCTGTTGTATTCTTCTTTAAAGTGAGTAAACCACTACTTGCCATGTGCTTTTTATTCCTCAACATAGATTTAGTCTAAGGTTGCATCAATGTTATTGCTTATGGCTATCATTTAAATATGTTGCCATTTTTTTATTTATAATACTGTTTCACAATACCCTTTTTTTCTTCAATAATTGTATGCTAATGAAAGCATGGTGATCCATGTCTTACTTTCAAATTACATATCACCTCATTTCCCATTGGTCATAGATGATGGAATGGTGGTACCAATCAGCAAAAAAAAGAATGTCAGCTCCGATAGTTTTCCCACCACCCCCACCCCCACCTCCTCCAAAGGTTGGTTTGTTTGACAAGAATTCAAGAATTTTCCTAAATGTTAAAAAATTTTGCTTGGTCAGGCTGAGTTTTTCTTTTATTTTTGTAATACTGAAGAGAATGGTGTTTTGCAACTCAACTACGATGCAGTTCAGTTTTATATGACAAAGCTTCGACATTACCTAAGTTTGCAATTTTATCTCTATTTGAGCTTTGACATTACCTAATTAACAAGTTTATTTTTATCTTCTCTCAAGTGGTAAGGAGTTGGATTAGGGCGAAGAGAGAAAGGCGATTTGAAGGCGATTCACGAAATTTCATCGCGCGCGAGATCTTTCCCCTGGCGGCTTGGCCGCCGGCGGTCGCCCTTTCCGCTGCGATGCAATCTGTTTTTCCTCCCCTAGTTTCTTTCAAAGCTTCTATCCCTTCAGCGCACATCAGCGATGGTGGTGCTTCTCATCAAAATACTCCCATCGAGGGGGCGGCGTCAGAGAAAGATCTCTTGGTAAATGCTAAACCTATTCAGAGAGCTTCATCAGATGGTGTCCCAGTTAGTTCTCCCTTTCAAGCTAAGCTGAAATCAAAAGTATCGTATGTTGAAGCTGTTAATCCTGTTTCTCCCAGAGCGTCTAAGAAGAGCTTCATGGATGTTGGAGCTAATTTCAAGCCGATTTCAATCTATAATAACAAACCGGGGGTTTTCTACTCAGAAGATGAAATTTCAGGTATGGCATCCCCTTTTCAATTCTCCTTAATCGGCAAATTCTCAGGTTGGCGACCGAATAAGGCAATCATTGATCAAGCTTTCAGTAATCTCGGGCTTTCTGGCTCCTATAATATTCGTTTATTACGCTCTGGGTATATTTTCATACACCTCAACTCAACTGAAGACATGGCGCGGATCTGGTGCCGTGGTGTTTGGTCTATTGGAGGCGTTCCACTGAGAATTTTCAAGTGGACACCGCATTTCTCGTATGATGTTGAGTCGGCACTTGCTCCAATTTGGATTCAGCTGCCAGATCTTCCGATTCATATGTTTAATAAGCATAGTTTATTTTCAATGGCAAGAATCGTTGGGAACCCCATTAAGATGGATGAAGGAACAGCGGATGGTACCAAACTCTCAGCTGCTCGTATTTGTGTGGAGCTTGATCTGTTGAAACCCAGAATTGAAGAATCTGGATTGGCATTGGGGTTGAGAAGCGCCTTCAAAAAGTTATTTATGAGAAATTACCTAAATATTGCGTGAATTGTATGCACTTGGGCCATTCAATAGATGAGTGCTATGTTAATGGGAACAAGTCAAAACCATCATGGATATCTGATGAAAAAACTAAAGCGGTGGAAGATGATTTGAGACCTCAACTTAATAATAAGACTTTTCATAACACTGGCCTTTCTACTTTAGAAGAGCAATCATCTGATGTTGAAGTGAAACAAGCTGTGAAACAAAAATGGGTTCTGAAAAAGAAAGGTTGTGATTTCAGTGGTAAGGAAGTCAATAATACTGATAAATTCACAAATCGTTACCAGCCTTTAGCTGATTTAGATAGTGGTGATCATGGAGATAAAGATCCTTTTATTACATTTCAAAATATATCAAGCAGTGCTTTGCAGAATTGTAATGAAGATAGAATTTTTTTGGGTGATGGTATTTCTAATAATGATGAAATTGTGCATAATGAGATTGACCTGGAAGTTATTCCATCAGGGGACAAGGATCCTAGCGCAAAAACCAGTGAGAGTGTAAAAAACATTACAGCCCCTCCATTAGCTGAATTTCAGCAAGCTACTTCAATTAATCAGCCTTGGGTTGAGCATAACGTTGCAATCTCTGATTTCAATGCTAAATCTTTTGTGGAAGAGGAAGATACAGATAATGAGGCTGTGAAACAGATACAAAGATCTTCTTCCTGCAATTTAGCAGATCTGGTGAACCAAAAAATAAGCAAAGGCAAAGTGTTAGGGAAAGGGAAAATTTTTTTTAAAACTTCTGAGTCCTTCCCACTAGGCCTGGAGGAAATCCGAAGAGTCGCCAGAAGTAAGACACAAAATCAAAATGCTTCTACTTCAAATCATTGCTAATGGCAGGTATAATCTAGAATATTAGAGGTATAGGGAATGAAGCTTCATTGAATAGATCTCATTTTCTAAAAGAAAAGTTTCATTTGAACTTCTTGGCTATTCTGGAACCTTTTATTAAACTTGATGAGAATTTTATCACTAGGCGTTTAGGCCTTGCTAATGCTATTAGCAATTGCTCTGGAAAAATCTGGTTTTTATTTGATGCTAATATTGTTCTTGAGTTGATTCTGGATCATGAGCAATTTCTTCACATGAAAATTAGTTCTCAGATTTTTCCCATTAAAATGTTTATTACAGTGGTTTATGCAAAATGTAGTCAATCAGATAGAGCTGTCCTATGGGAGAAACTCTCTGCAATTAAACCTGATGAATCAAAATTTTGGCTTATTGGAGGTGACTTTAATGTAATCTCTAGTCCAAGTGAACATTCGAAAGGTGTTATTTCAAAACCAGGACCAGTTAATGATTTTAACTCCTTCCTAATGTTAGCTGGTCTTGTGGATGCAGGTTTTGTTGGTGATAGATTCACTTGGACAAATAATAAAATCTAGAAACGATTGGATAGAGTTTTGTTATCGTCCTCTTGGAATGCCAAGGATATGTTAGTGCGGGTTGAACATTTAAGCAGAGCTGCTTCTGATCACTGCCCATTGCTTATTACTTTTCCAAATTTCCCAAAACCTGCTGCTTCCTTTCACTTCCAGAACATGTGGATTAAACACCATAATTTCTTGCAAACTGTTTCATTGAATTGGAGGTTGCCGTCTGCTGAAACAGGGCTAAGAAAATTGCAATCCAAACTAAAAAGGCTGAAAGACCACCTAAAATGGTGGAATTGGGAGATCTTTGGTAATATCCATGAAAACATTATTAAAGCTGAAGAAAGTTTTGCTGAAGCTGAAAGAAACTTTGATTCAGAGCCTTCGGATGCTAACAAAACAATCAAAATCCAGAAACAGGCTCAGCTCTTCAATTTACTTCATATGGAAGAAATTTTTTGGCACCAGAAGGCTGCAGTTAAATGGCTATCAGACGGCGAAAGAAATACCAAGTTTTTTCATGATTTGGTCAATAAAAAAAGAGTAGCTAGCAGGATCTTTAGAATTTGGGATGAAGGAATTTGCTTAGACAAACCCGAGCTTATCCAAGCTTCAAGTTCTGCCTTCTTTGAAAAATTATTAACTGGTGAAATTTTCAATTGCGATGATATTTGCTTTGATCACATTCCTTCTTTGATTGATTTTGATGACAATGCTTGTCTGTCTAAGCTTCCGGATTTGGAGGAAATAAAAGGTATCATAGGGGAAATGTCTTTGAACAGCGCGGCGGGGCCAGATGGTTTTTCAACTCAATTCTATAGATCCTGCTGGGATATTATTAAGGATGACTTACTGGAAGCTGTTTTGGATTTTTTCAGAGGTAGTTCAATGCCAAAAGGTATGACAGCTACCACAATCATTTTAATTCCAAAAATTGACAATGCACAACAATGGAAAGATTTCAGGCCAATTAGTTTGTGTAATGTTTCAAACAAGATTATTTCCAAGTTATTAGCCTCAAGACTGAGCAAATTCATGAATAAAATCATTTCTCCTTCCCAAAGCGGTTTTGTTTCAGGCAGATTGATTTCAGATAATATATTACTGGCTCAGGAGGTTTTTCACAAGCTCAATTATCACGTCAGAGGTGGTAATTTAATTTTGAAACTAGACATGGCTAAAGCTTTTGATAGAGTCCAATGGGTTTTTCTATTTAAAGTCATGGAAGCTTTTGGATTTTCGAGTGACTTCATTGGGCTTATCAAGCAGTGTATTTCAGAATGTTGGTTTTCTGTTAAAATAAATGGTCATCTATCAGGTTTCTTTCATTCTAGAAGAGGTCTGAGGCAGGGTGATCCCATTTCTCCATTACTTTTTGTAATTGCGGCGGAATTCTTATCTAGAGCTTTGGATGCCCTGTTTAATAAATACACTCAGCTTTATTTCACTTTGGGTTGTGATTTCAGACTATCTCACTTAGCATATGCTGATGATGTTGTGATTTTTATGAATGGGTCAATCAATAACGTAAAGCGCATCAAGAAATTTTTAAAGGATTATGAGACTTGTTCGGGCCAATCTATTAATGAAGGCAAAAGTCTATTCTTCCCTTCTAAAAGTATTTCAAACTCCAGAAAAGGTTTAATTGCTTCTATTTCTAGTTTTATGGAAGGTCAACAGCCTATGACTTATTTGGGAGTTCCCATCATAGCTGGAAACAGAAAATCAAGCCATTTTCACTCACTAATTGAGAAAATCAACAAGAGACTTATGGGTTGGAATATTCGTAGTTTGACTTATGGTGGCCGTTTACTTCTCATTCAAAGTGTTTTAACTTCAATTCCATTCTATACTTTACAGGTTTTACTCCCACCTTTGGTGGTACAACATCACATAGAGATGATATTCGCAAATTTCTTTTGGGGTTCGTCCAATTCAAATAAGAAGGTACATTGGATAGCTTGGTCTGATATTTGTAAACCTAAGTTGGAGGGAGGCTTAGGTATCAGAAAACTTTCAGATATTACCACAGCAACTTCAATAAAGCTATGGTTTAGGTTCCGAGAACAAAGCACCCCTTGGGCAAAGTTCCTTCT
This sequence comes from Boesenbergia rotunda, assembly GCA_024364735.1. NCBI lineage: Eukaryota > Viridiplantae > Streptophyta > Magnoliopsida > Zingiberales > Zingiberaceae > Boesenbergia > Boesenbergia rotunda. The sequence goes on from JAGFNQ010002433.1 coordinate 25,828, forward strand.
AAAGATGTATTGTCGGTCGACGTCTCCTATTATGGCTTCGGTTAACTGGAGGGCTTCCCCTTGTTGGCGTCGACTTATTAAAATTAGATGTTTAGCGGAGGAAAATATTGGTTGGATTGTTGGTATTGGAGATATAAATTTTTGGTATGATACTTGGCTTGATCAAGGGCCTGTTTATAAATCTTGTGAGGTGGTGGTAAATCCAAATTGGAAGGTGCTTGATTTCTTTAGTTACCAAGGTTGGAATTCTTCCAAACTGAGAAGTTTGATCCCAGATCACATTGTTGAGGAGATTTTGGAGTTCGATGTCCTAAATTGCTTAGAGAATGCTACAACAGTTGGAAAGAAGGTAAATTCTAGTGATACCATACTTTGGAAATCAACCTTGAATGGCAAGTTCACTCTTAAGTCAGCTTGGAATTGTATCAGAATGGTGCAACAGCCTGTTGAAGTTTGGAAAGTCTGCTGGAGTAAAATTCTATCTCCTAGTATCTCGATCTTCATATGGCGTTTTCTACAAAAAAGGTTACCACTGGATGATATTTTACAACAAAGAGGAATTGTCCTGGCCTCTAAATGTCAATGCTGACATGATGTTGAATCTTGGGACCACTGCTTTTTCACGGGTCCGATTGCCAAAGAAGCTTGGAGACATTATTCACAAATTTTTGGGGTTGATAGATATCAAATTCTGGAGTGTTGGAGATTTGGAAACTCATGGTCCAAAGTCGGCCATATCAAAGAGGTGATTCCATTTTTGATTCTCTGGTTTATATGGAGTGCTAGGAATGATTCAAAGCATCGAGGTATCAGACCTTTGGCCAACAAAATTATATGGAAGGTCAGCTCGTATATTCAGCTGGCCATGACAGCTGGGCTGTTCAAGGGTTCCCAGTGGAAAGGTTGTAGGCAGGCTATGAGTTCTTTGGGTTACCAGGTGAAGAACAGAGTGTGTACTAATATCTCATGAGTCCATTGGAGGATGCCGAAACCTGGAATTTTCAAGGTGAATACAGATGGAGCCTCAAAAGGTAATCCAGGCCCTGCTTCTTTTGGTGTCATTGTCAGGAATCATGAGGGTCGTATTGTGTTAGCTAAGTATGGTAATATTGGTTTTGCTTCGAATGTTAAAGCTGAGCTAGTCGCCATATTGAAAGGTTTAGAATTATGTTTGCACAATAGTTTAACCCCTATTTGGCTGGAATCAGACTCCCTAGTGGCTTTGAAAATGTTGCATTCTTCTTCACTTCCATGGAACTTTCGCAAGCTTATCACTAAAATTAAAAAAATTTTAAGTCAACACCAGATTTGGTTTTCACATATATTCAGAGAAGCTAACTCAGCTGCTGATTACCTCGCTAATCAAGCTTTTAATTCCTCTGCAGAAAGGATTCTAGGCGCTGGGGATATAGACAAGATGCTTAAAGGTATTTGCAAAGTAGATAGACTAAATATGCCATACATTCGTCTTGTTAAAAAATCAGTAGATCACTTAGTTGTCAGGACTGCTGTTTCCTGAATCCAATCTGTCAATTTTCAGCTAACTTTGAATCATTTGTTTGAGGTTTCATTGGTTCCCAGTTTCTATCTTTAATTCTGTCTATGGAATCCCAAAGCATCTCCGCTTCTGTTCAACTAGTTCGAATTTTGTATATTAAGCAGTATGAGTTGTTGCTTTATAAACTTCACAGGAAGATATTGGTCAATCAAAATTGTGTGCAGAGATGCTATCAGATATTGATGCTCATCTGTTATGGAATCTGTGTTAAGGAATCTGTGTGATTGCTTCTAATTCTTCGATCTCTCCTTTTGCCAGTTATATTATCTCAAAGAGGTTCGAGTTCAAATGATTTCTTTTGAATGTTTGGAAATTCATCAAGCATAGAACAGTGTGGTTTATCATATTTTGGCTGATGGATTGCTAACCTTCCTGATGCACTTATTAGTGGCTGCTTAATTTTGCTTGAAGAGTAGGAACTTCTCAGCTAGATGGCTTGGCTTCTCGGAATTTTTAAAAACTGCTCAGCAATTGGTTGCCCCAGCAATTTGGTGCTCTACTGGTAAAGCTAAATCAGTTACGATATGGTCTGTTTACAAATAGTACCAAACTTTGCTACAATTTTTGCTCTGGAAAGCCACGAAAATACCAAAAGAAATTAGCTTGAATTTTGCATAAATCTATGTCTTAATGATTGAATTGCTCCTTATCCTTTGGTTCAATGTGTAACTCAATTCTGTTCCTTCACTGTAATCCCATTTTAGAGGGTTAGGTTTGGCCCCCCCTCTAAAAATGGGTTTCTTCTTCTTGAAATAAGATCCTTCCTTTTTTGTCAAAAAAAAAAAACGGGATCCTGCAAAACCATATAGAGAGAATACCTCCCGCACACATGCAGGGTAAGAAAAGAGTGAAATGTGAACAACCTCTACATAAAATGACTCAAGATATGCGTCACATCCTATGAAATCAATTTTTGGTACTTCAATGAATTTATCACAATTATTTTCTACAAAAGATGCATCACGAAACTCATCGCAACCAATAAAATTAACCTCGAGTACCTCCATAAGTTTTTCACACTCAACTTCAGCATAAGATATAGCAAGAGATTTATCACAATAATCAACATCAATTTCAGGCCCTTCTAAAAAGTTTCTGCAATCCATATCTACAAAAGATGTATCAGGTAATTCACCACATTCAACAAAATCAATTTTAGGTGCCTCTATGAATTTTTCACAATCAGCATTTACATGAGATGTATCAAGAAATATTTCACAGCCAATAAAATCAATCTCGGGTACCTCCATAAGTTTTCCACACTCAACTTTAGCATAAGATATAGAAAGAGATTCATCACAATAAACAACATAAATTTCAGGCACCTATAAGAATTTTTCACAATTAAATTCTATAAAAGATGTATCACAACATGCTTCACATTCCACAAATTCAACACTAGGTACCTCAATGAATTTTTCACAATCAAATTCTATAAAAGATGTATCCATAACTGTATCACAAACAATAAAATCATTTTGAGGTACATCCATTGATTTTTCCAAAGACATAAGAGGAATACTTACCTGATCATGCTGTAGAATACCTGGAGGTTCTACAAGAATAGATGTAACTGTGGTCCCTTCCTGGTCAAGTACATGCTCCACTTCAGGTTCTGGTTCTTGTGGACACTCAACTGAAACAAGTGATTCTTGGGTTCTTGCTTCCACCATGCAAGTCCCTACACTTTCATATTGTTCCTCTGAATCTTCTAATGTATCAGTCAATGGTGGTCCCTGGGGCTCAGTGCAATCCCCTACACCTATTAAATCATCTCCAACACATGCTTCCTCAACCATTCCTGCAACAACCAAATTAGAAAAATTAGGATCATCAACAACTATATCGTCACAAAATAAAAGTATTGAATGATCCTGTAAAGTTTCAGAATTGAATTCAAAACTATCACAAGCTCTGCTATCAATCTCCTCCAATGCCTCTAAACCAGTAGGAATGGATGATTCTTGGTGCTCAGTGCAATCCCCTACACTCTCAATCCTATCCTCTGGATCTCCTGATATATCAACCAATGAGGGTGGTCCCTGGGGCTCAGTGCAATCCCCTACACCTATGGATTCATCTGCAACGCATGCTTTCTCAGTAATATCTGCAACAACCATATTAGAAAAATTAGGACCATCAATAGCAATATCATCACAATATAAAAGATGAGAAGGGTCCTGTAGTGCTTCAAAATCTTCTTCTTGAGCTAAAAAATTTGGAAATGAATTTTGAACAAGAATTTCAAGAGGTAAAACTGCTGTAGGTGTCCTGACTTTGATGCTTTCTTCTTCTTCCACCAAATTTGCAAGATCACTTGAAGAAAGACTTGGCCATGCACTAGGATCACCTTGAACTGATATAAAATCAACTCCGGGGCTCTCAGAATTGAGAGTAGCTTGAGAAGGTACTTGTCCTGATCTTTGGGCTTTTATTTGATTCATTTGATCAACCAATTGTCCAAGGCGTCTTCCGATGTCTTGAAGCTTTTGTTGTTCTTGAAATGTGACATAAGGTTGCTGAAAATCAAGAGTAGGTTGTGCATTCTGAAATTGGAGCTGTTGGGGCTGCTCAAATGGTGGAATGGGCTGATTAAACTGCTGAAAATTGGATTGATAGCAAGGATGATGTTGCTGGAAATTATTGTTCTGAAAATTCTGAAATTGGGGCTGGCATTGTTGATTGAATTGTTCAAATGCTTGAGGGTGAAAATTCTGAGTGTCTTGCTGAAAATTCTGACCTTGAAACTGGAAATCTTGCTGATATTGTTGAAATTGTGGCTGAAAGGATGGTTGAACTTGTTGAGAATTATAGCCCTGAAAATTCTGATTTTGAAATGGTAATGGTTGTGGTGAAGATTGAAACTGAGTGGGCTGAAAGTTCTGATTTTGATATTGGAAAGTCTGAATTGGTTGGAGCCATTGCTGAAAATTCTGACTTGGCATAAAATCTTACTGAAATTGTTGAAATTGTGTTTGAAAAAACTGATTTGTTTGCTGAAAATTCAAATAGGGATGTTGGAAATCTTGATTTGGCTGCTGAAATTGTTGGAAAGGCTGACCTGGCTGAAAATTTGAGTAGGACTGCTGAAAACTCTGAAATGGATGTTGTCTTTGTTGTGGAGAGGCTGTTGTGAATTAAAATGATTCCCCCAACTCGAATTGCTAGTAGATGAATAACTGTTGGGTCTTTGTTGGGATTTCAATTGCTTAATCCAATATTTTAACTCCACCAGTGCACTTTTGATCTCTGATTGTTCAGTTGAAATCATTTTGAATCTGCAGTCCTGTCACAAAACAAGTAAAATGGTAGCAGCCGTATACAAAAGATAAAGCAATCAAAAATAGAATCAAAGAATATAATTATCAAGCACCACTACATTCCCTGGCAACGACGCCAAATTTGATATGGCTCGCGTGTCGTACCGCAAGTATCAAATACAATGTAAGTATCGAACTCCTCTAAACTAATGTAGCATAGAGTAACTCGAGTCGTCTCCCAACGAATGTAGTTAGTACATGATAAATCTCAGGATCGTATATTATTGCTTTTGGATTTTGGATATTAAATGAAGGTTTGGATTTGAGTGCTATGACTACGAAGTGAAATACAATGCAGGTAATAAATCTAACCTCACTAAACTATAATTGTAAGAGAAGTAAAAGAAACATAAGGTAAAGCATTTAGGGAACTGAACATAAATGAAACCTAACGTAATTGCATCAAACAAAAAGACAACTATAAGAGAACATAAAGCAATTAAACTAATGAAACATTACAAGAATCTACGATAAGAAAAATTCAAACTAGAATCCACTAATGAAAGAGACAATTCATCAAACACATGGTGAGCATGTATTAAGATAAAATGGGTGTATGCCATTCTAAAACTTAGAAGATCAAACTTGATACAAGCATCAACATCTAAATTCGAAAATCAACAAGCAAAACATAACAACTCAAATTAACGAAACTAATCAAACAGAATTGTTGCCAAATCTGCTGTGAAAGAAAAAAACTCCTGCTGGCTACTATAATTGCTACGAAGAGTAGATGCTATGAAGGAGATCTGCCAGAAATGGAAAATTGTGAAGAAGTTGCCGGAATATGTGAATGGAAGATCTGCTGCTGACTAATGGAAGGAAGCTGTGAAAACAAACTGCTGGAAATGAAGAAATGCTGTGAAGGAAGCACAGAAATGAAGTTCTGCTGAAACTGATGAAGGCTGGACAAAGAAGAAGCTGCGAAGGAAGTAAACTATGAAGAAACTACTACTGTAATGCTGATAAAGAAGAACAAGTTGTGAAGAAATTTTGGTCGGCGGCGGTGAAGTCGACTAGGGCTCGGAACCCCTGGGCCCTAGCTCGTGGTGGAGTGGAGAGTGGATGGAGAAGATCTGTTCAAGTCGGGAACCCCTCTTCTGCGATTGATCGAAGCTTCGGTCGGCGGCGATGAAATGGGAGGCGATCGCCGGTGGAGGTGGATGGAGTGAGACGGGAACCCCTCGTCTACCCTAGCTCTTTGCGCGATGCCCTCCTTTTGTCCCTAGCTGCGCGTGGTTCGGTCGACCAAGCCAGCTTCAGCGGTTCGATTCACCCAGCTTGGGTTCAGTCCAGCATCTCATAGCTTAGCTTGAGTTCAGGCAGCCTTTGGTTCAGCCTTGAGTTCGGTCCAGTCAGTTTGGTTCAGCTCAGCGGTTTGGTTCGGTCCAGCCTCAGCTCAGCTATTGGATTCACTCAACCTCATCCCAGCAATTGGATTCAACCAAGCCAGTTGAGTTCGATCCAGCCAATTGAGTTCAGCCATATGATGATGGAAGCAACGGACGGCTGAGATCAATCTGACTTCATCCAACAGTCGAATCTCTTCAGATCTGAACCAAACTCCACAGATCCCAATCAATGGTCCTGATCTACCTGTCCCCAGCTCGGATTAACCAGATCAGTGGTGGATAGTCCAGATCTTCCCTTTTCTTGAATGGATGGTCTAGAACATCTTGAGCTTGATCCAACGGTCAGATTACTTCTGATTTGGCTGAAATTTTCAGATCTTAATCTATGGTCATGATTGATTCTATCTTGAACTTTGATTGACCAGAAGTTGACCGATGGCTCAGATCTAGCCATTCTCTGGAATGGACGGCTCATATTAATCTGATGCTTGATCCCTTTGATCTGAATCCAATCCTGACTCAAGTCTGACCCAATTTGATCTAGGTCCATGATCATTTGAAGCCTACAAAATGATATTCAAATTTAGTGCCAAAAAAAATCCCAAATATACAAAGATTTGAATTAAAAGCCAAAATAGAGGAAATACATGAAACCTAATACAATTGCAAACTTAAGCATATAAAATGTGGATCAAACATGGATTTTAGAGCCTAAAATAATCAAGAAAAATGATGGTTATCACTTCCCGGGTGCCTGAGGCCTCTTAGGCACCTAGCTCATGGGCGCCTGAGCCCTCTCAGGTGCCGTTAATTGCAGACAGCTGGTTTCCTTAGCCTGCAATTAAGGTTAGTTGAAGAACACAATAATACTATAGTAAATGCATGAATGAATAACAGCTAGAGCTGTCTGATTCTAACTTTGGATTTCAAATGAAATCCTAAGTCGAACCGACACCTACTGTTCCCTCTTCTAGGGAACGCATCCTCACCTACTCGACTCTGGAGAAGTTATCTTTTGCCAACTGGCTCCCCCGGTTGGACTTTTGCTCAGCCTCCGAAACTCTTAGATCTCAAGACGTCCATACCTCGATCCGTCTCTACTTATGTTCGTAGTCTTCGCTCAACTAAGTCTTCTACCCGATCTTCTGGATCAGGTTTTCGTGCCCAGTCCTTGACCAGGATTTCGTGCCCAATTCCTCGAACTAGGTCTTTGTGCCCAACCCACGGTCAAATCTTCGGTACCCAGCCCTCGACCAGGACTTCGTGCTCAACCCTAGAGGTCAAGACATCGTGCCTAGGTATACGAGGACTTTCCTACACACTTAGCAAATCTATTAGATCACAACGTAAACATAACTTTGAACTCTTTTTCATTATCAAAACCAAGTCCGATCTGGTGCTTCCGGCACCAATAATCTCTCCCTTTTTGATTTATGGCAACCCACTTCAAAATTTAAGTTAAAAAATATATAAGCGTGAAATAAAACATAGTCAAGCAATAGATAAAGGTAATTTTCTTAACGCTTGGAGAAAATTTGTAGATAAACTTTTAGCTCTCCCTCTTATAACTGATCTCCCCCTTGTTGTTAAAACATTTTCAATTTAAAAAAAAACTTTGCAAAATTGAAATAGTGCATAAAGCTCCCCCTTGATTTGAAATTCTCCCCCTGAACCTTTTGAAAAACATGTAATTTTTCTCTAATTTTTTTAAAAAATCTAAGTAAAATTTTTTGGAACAATGTTTTGAAAACTTCTGAGTAAAACTCTAAGTTAAAGTGAAACCATAGGAAAAGATTTTTTTACACTAAGTTAAAGTGAAAATATCTTTGAAATACTATGATTTTGAAAAACGGAAAAGATTTTTAACTTTACTTTTTCTACTCTCCCCCTTTGCCATATATCAAAAAAAATTGTATCAGATATTCTTTGAAAGTATATTTTCCCTACTCTCCCATTTTTTTGAGAAAAATTTGATTTAAGGAGAAAGAAATTGAGTATTAGAGTCTGTGAGTTTTACAAACATAAGTAAAAAAAATTTAACAAAAATAATTCGAAGTAAAATAATATCAAGAATTATGATAAGTTCTAAGTAATACAATTTTGAAATAATTAAGCAATAACAAGGAACTAATGTTGAAAAAAATAGAATTTGAACCAAGTTAATATACCCATTTGTGTCCAAGTATGATTTAAATAAATAATGATTCTGAATGTAAAAGAGAGTGAGATGATTTTTGTTTTTTTTGGTTGTTTTCATAAATAGCTTTAACTAAAGGGGTTTCTAACTTTTTCAAAGCATAGTTTTAAAAAAATTAAAATTTTACAAAACATAGAATAGATTTCAAATTAAAGAATGTTTAAACATGCTCCTCCTCAAATTATGATTCTCTCCATATTATATTGAAAGTTCGCATATTTATTTTTCAGGAGATGATTTTTGAAGAAAACTTTGAAAAGGTTTTCAAAATATTAAAAAAAAACTAAGTTTTTTAAAAAAATGAAAAATACTTTGATTTAACAATTTAAAAAACAAATTTTTTTCTCTCTCATTTTAAAAAAGGTAAAGATATAAAGAACTCAAAAGGGGAAATTCTATGTTCAAACGGATTTCCAAGAGAAATTTTTTTAAAAAAATTCTTAAGTTCAAAATATATATAAATATCGAAGTCCAAATTGTAGATATTTTTCTAAGTAAAAAAAAAATCAAACAAATTCTAAGTGAAACCCAAGGTGACTTTTGCAAAACTTATTTTTCTTAAAAAAAAGTAATTATCCAAAAGAATTTCTTTGTATAGAAATGTTTGCAAGAATTAGATTATGTAATTTTCAGGTAAATGAATAAAAAGAAATCTAAAGTATTTGATTAAAAAGTTTGAAGAGATAAATTTATTTTTTTGAAGATGTTAAAATTAATTAAAAAGTTAAATTTCAATTTTGAAAAATTAAGTTATGTTTAAATTTTGAATAAGATGAATTATGAAATTAAATTTTGAATTTTGAAATTAATTATTTACATTTTAAATTTTAAAAAAATTAAGTTTAAACATTTGAAAAATTATTAAGTTTAAATGTGAAAAATTAAGTTTAACATTTTAGAATTTTAAATAAGTTAAAATTTTAAATTTAAATCATTAAATTAAAGGTGAAATTTATTAGATGTGTGGAGTTAGTTGGGTTGGACTAACATTTTTAGCTCCTAAGTATCTCACCCAATTCTAAGTGACAAAATAGGGTATTCGTATCTATTTTGTGAGATGCATTTAATTTTATCTTTGAATTTAAGTTTAAAGTTATGATTTATTGAACCTTGAGTTAGATTCAAGTTTAACAAATAGTAAATTGAAAATTGATTTCAATAATCGGCTTCCATGTCTTGGCGAGACATAGGGGCCTTCTTGGTTATCAGAGCAATGACCTTTTCCTAGACAAAGCCTTTTAAAGAAATTTTATTTTCAAGTCACTCTTTGAGAAACCCTGATTTAACTAGTCGAGGATGTGGCGAGGTAGCTTCAGCTATTTCCACCATGTTGGAGTTCGGATGGCTAGAGGGGGGGTGAATATAGCCAGACACAATTTCTTTCAGCTTTTCAAATCTTTCTGCACTTCAAGAGTTAGGCAGCGAAAACAAACAACACAAGTGCAGAAACAGAAATAACAAACAGAAATCAAAACAAACATAGCAAACCAGACGACACGGCGATGTACAAGGTTCGGAGACCACCTTGATTAACTGGTCCTTGGACATTTCGCACTACAGGGTAACCACAGCTTTGGCATTTGCTTCACCCTTTCTAATTTGCTCAGCCGACCAACTTGAGAAATCGAGGTCTCTTCCTTCGGCATCCCTTAGAGGGATGAAACCTTCTTTGACCGAGAACCACATGCACATGTTGGTCTTCAAATAAAACTCCATTCTTGACTTCCAATATGAAAAATCAGTGCCGTCGAGGAATAGAGGTCGGTTTGTGCTCAATCCTTCTCTTCCAGCCATCTTGCTGTAAGCTCTCGGATGTTAAGCCGTGAACAGAGCCCCAAGCTCTGATACCACTTGTTGGAGTTCGGATGGCTATAGAGGGGGGGTGAATATAGCCAGACACAATTTCTTTCAGCTTTTCAAATCTTTCTGCACTTCAAGAGTTAGGCAGCGGAAACAAACAACACAAGTGCAGAAACAGAAATCAAAACAAACACAGCAAACCAGACGACACGGCGATGTACAAGGTTCGGGGATAACTTGCCCCTTCTCCTTGGCGTGCCCGTAAGGTGGGTGATCCCTTGATCATCGGCAGATCAAGCCCCGGTGAACACCGGATAAGATAGAGCCTCCTTCTCGGTGGAGAAACCTCTCCATAGATCTCACGGATGGTTGAACTTGAGTATAAGAGATCACACAAGAAGGAACACTCACAAAGATCTCACAGGAATGCAACAAGATCGCTCAAGCACAAAGCAACAGAGAGCACGAACACAACCCAGCCAAACTTCCCAAGTTTCTGTCTTGTTCGCCTCCGCTCCTCTGCTTCCAGCTTCGTCTCTTAAGCTCCTGCTCAACGTCGCTAGCTCCATCAGCACCACTGACCCACACCTTGACCCACTGACCTCTCTGAGCACTCAGTCCACTGGACACTCCTCCAGTTGAGCCTCCGTCAGTTGCCAGCCGCGCCTTTGTCAGTTGCCAGTTGCGCTAGACGCCGTTGAGACCTGAAAACACAATAGATCCAAACCTGCTCCATGGAAAGTCCTCCATTGACCCTCCTTGAGTATTTGAATCCTCCTGTGTCACCTACACACTTCAACAGAAGCTTAGCAAATCGATATCAAATAAAATCAGCAAGTAGCAGAGAATCGGCAGTGAAAACAGACGCGATCAGAGCTTCTGACAGCGTATTTGAATTAAAGTTCTGCGCCTGATCCGTCACCAGACCGATCCAGAAGTCTTCTACACACTCCTGATTGGTCCCCAGAGCAAACAGGCTCCAGCCTGATCGCTCACCAGACTAATCAGGCTGTTTCCAGTGAGAAAACGTTAATCGTAGACATCAGATCCTAGGTCTTGGATCGGTCACCGGACCATTCAGGAGCTGATCAGCGGGGGTACTCAACTCACTGTGTGCTCCCTGATCGGTCACCAGACCAATCAGGAGGTGTGCAGTGAGTGAAACGCATACTCCTTGATCGGTCACCAGACCGATCAGTCATCGCTGAATCGGTCACCAGACCGATCCACGAAGGAGCACCATGCCAACTTCCCTGATCAGTCACCAGACTGATCCAGGCAAACCCAAATGCACTCTAAGTCACGAGAACAAGCCTCCAGCCCTTCTTTGACTCGTGTCATGCCCAGCTTCACTCACTGGGACTTCAACCTAGCCCTCTAAGCTAGGACCTGGCTTCACTCACTAGGGTTTCGGTCACCTGGCTTCACTCACCGGGACCCGGCTTCACTCACCAGGATTTCAACCTAGCTTCACTCACTAGGATTTCAATCACCTGGCTTCACTCACCAGGACCCGGCTTCACTCACCGGGATTTCTGTCACCTGGCTTCACTCACCGGGACCCGGCTTCACTCACCAGGATTTCCATCACCTGGCTTCACTCACCAGGACTCGACTTCACTCACCGGGATTTCCATCACCTGGCTTCACTCACCAGGACCCGGCTTCACTCACCGGGATTTCCTCCAACTTAGCCCTCCAAGCTAGGACCTGACCCTCCATGCCAGAACTTTTTCACCTAACCCTCCAAGTTGGGACTTTTCACCTAACCCTCCAAGTTAAGACTTTTCACCTAGCCCTCCAAGCTAGGACTTTTCACCTAACCCTTCCGAATTAGGACTTTTCAACACCTAGCCCTCCAAGCTAGGATTTTCCAATCACTCCGTGCCTAATCCCCGATTAGGACTTAATCATAATCATAATCATCAACCTAAACTAAAATCGATGTCAACACCAAAACAACAATCAGGGTCAGACTGCATCAACAATCTCCCCCTTTTTGTTGTTTGACAATCCGATTTTAAGTTTAGGGATTCTCAATCAATTTTCTCATATTCAGAATCATAGGGGAATCAGGATCCTCCCCCTATAATATAATCATCCTAAACTTAACCAACCACACTCTCCCCCTTTGTCGAACATCGAAAAGGGTCTAGAGGGGCTTTTAAGTTTAATCATACTCCCCCTCAACTAAGGGTCTCTCCCCAAACCCAAAATAATCAAAGGATAATTTTTGAATTGCATATGAGAGGCATATACCATAAATGTATCATGGCAACAACGTATATGCATCATACGTAAATAAGTGTGAATTACACATGAAACCATATACAGAATTATATCATGGTCAAACATGTATATGTTTCATGTGACAAGTAGGGAATGCATCTGTATCCGATACATAATCCTGAGTGGTCTCCGTTACCAATCAAGTTCGTTGATTACTTGATACAGAAATATTTCTTATTAGTCTGGGGAGCGATCAAATTTCAGAAAAATTCCTGAAACTCTGATACATTCCTGATCAGACTGCATTAACAATTTGCATTCCACAATAGGAGTATAGACTCTATTAATATTCGACATTTCAGAAACATTTCTGAAACACGACATCAAGAACAAGAGTCTTTGCTCAACAACCCCTTTCTTATGAATTTGAACATTCCAACATAGGTTTGTATCAAATCACTATTAAGTACCAGGTTTGTACCACTTGAACAAATGTGTTTCAATGGTAATCGGTTTGTATCAGATTTGTTAGGAGTATGATCATTAAACTGATACAATTCGATGAGAAGAGATTGACTTGAGGAGGTTTTGGATTAATTTGGAATGATCTGGGAGTTCCTTGATCAGAGTTGGTCTGATCGGTCACCAGACCGATCAGAAGCACCCCTGATCGGTCGGTGAACCGATCAGGGATGATACAGAATGGTTTCTGAAACTGATCAGTTTCAGAAACAAGTTTGTTTCAACTCTTAATCACTCTAATCCCTAATACAATCAGATTTACTCCCTAAATGAGTTCCATTAACCATAAATCATTTAATCAAAACAAGCAATCTGATTTGGGTCTCTTAACTAAGCTTCATTTCATATCAAGGATTAAGAATTTCCATGGATTAATATACCATCACTAGGTTGACTGATCAATTATGTTCTAAGCATGTTCTTGGCATGATCTTGAGTTTTCAAAAACAGATTTATGTCAAAGCATGATAAGTATGCTCTAAGCATGAACTTGAAAGTCAAAACATGTTTGTATCAAAATTCCAAGGCAGGTATGCATACCATCACTTGAACAGGAAGTTTATAATCATGGATAGCATGGATGCATATTGCTATTTATCAACATCAATACATGAATGAAATCTATGTGTGCCAAGGCATGATCGGAATGTTTTTAGCATGATCATTTTTATTCCAAACAAATTTGATAATTCAATCTACACCTAAGTATTGATATCTCGATAATCCAAATAATATTGGGCATATGAAAAACATCAAGTTTGATGAGAAAACAGCTAAGTCATAGAAGTTAAGTATTGAGTCTTGAATCATCACAAACTATGAGTTCATACTTGTTTCCTAACATGTCTTCATGTTGTGTAACACATATAGTAAACTCATGGCATACTAGAACAGGTTCAAAAACACCTTAAGCTTGAGTTATGGCATATCATTAATCATCATTTGTAGTAAACATAAAATGCTATAGGAAAACCAATTATCCTAAGCAATTCATGGCAAGAGCAAGTTGTGGGTTAGTCTAAGCCATTCATGTGAATTTGAGGAAATGGTAAGCACATTCCTAACTAGGAATGACTATATGTTTGGAGCACCAAATATCAATCACCCATGTTGATAGATGCTCCCCCTCAAACTAAGCTATACAATTCGAAAGATAGAGGTTTTAGGTACCCAAATTTTGGGACCTAATGAATCTACAATGAATGACTTTGGCACCCATGCCTTAGTCATTTCCTTTCTAGCCTTTTGAACCCTAGAGGCATTTGGTGACCTAAATTAAGTTCTTGACATTAAAGATATGACACTAGGTTCTTTAGGTTGGTAACCCAAACCAACCTTGTTGTACATCGCCCTTTGTGAGTTGAGTATCATATCTAATGTTTTAGAGCTTGTTGAAAACTTCTCAAGAACATTCTTGAGGTTTTCAACTTCGCTCTTCAAGTTCTTATTTTCATCCTTAAGGGATTCATCATGCAAAGCATTAATATCCTCAACCTTAGAGGATCTCAATTCTTTTTCTTCCAACCTTAATGTTTTGACTTTGGCCTTAGATTTCTTAAGTATTTTTGTCAAGTACGCTATTGCTCTATAGCATTTGTCTAACTCGGGAGAGATTACCTCTTCATCATCCGAAGATGATGAAGGCGTGGTTGAGGAGCTTCTTGATTCGTTGTCACTCTCCTCTTCATTTGAATCCTCTATGGCCATGAGGGCACGGTGATGAGTGTACTTCTCCTCCTTCTCTTCTTCGGATGAACTAGAGGACGGTTCATCCCATGTGGCCCTCAAGGCCTTCTTTTTCTTCTTTGATTTACCCTTCTTCTTTTTTAACTTTGGACATTCATCCTTGTAATGTCCTTTCTTGCTACACTCATAACAAGTAACATTAGACTTATCAATTGTAATTCCACTTGAGTTACCTTTACCCTTGAAGCGCCAGCTCTTCCTCATCATTCTTCTCACAAAATTGGCCATCCCAGAGGAAGAAGACCCGCTGTCATCCTCTTCGGAATCGGACTCGGATGAGGATGAGGATGAAGATGAAGAGACTTCCTTCTCCTTCTTCTTCT
This sequence comes from Boesenbergia rotunda, assembly GCA_024364735.1. Taxonomy (NCBI): domain Eukaryota; kingdom Viridiplantae; phylum Streptophyta; class Magnoliopsida; order Zingiberales; family Zingiberaceae; genus Boesenbergia; species Boesenbergia rotunda. Next base: position 40,875 of record JAGFNQ010002433.1, read on the forward strand.
TCTTGTTGTCACCTGCCACTAAGGCAATACCTTTCTCTTTTGAACTTTTGTTAGAGATCTTATGTAGTTCCATTTCACAAAATAGATCTTCTAACTTAACACAAGATAAATCCTTGGACACCTTGTAAACATCCACCATGGATGACCACAAGGCGTTCCTAGGAAAAGCTTTGAGAACATACCTCACTAAGCCTCGGTTTTCTACCTTTTCATCAATGGAGTGGAGACCATTCAATACTTCTTTGAATCGACAATGAAGCGTACTTATAGTTTCATATTCTCCCATTGTCAAGTTCTGGAGTTGGTTGTGAAGGAGATCCTTCTTGGCTGTCCGGGTGTCTTGAGTTCCTTCATGGAGCTCAAGGAGTTTGTTCCATAGGTCTTTGGCAGAGGTGAAGGGGCCAACCTTGATTAACTGGTCCTTGGACATTCCGCACTGCAGGGTAACCACAGCTTTGGCATTTGCTTCACCCTTTCTAATTTGCTCAGCCGACCAACTTGAGAAATCGAGGTCTCTTCCTTCGGCATCCCTTGGAGGGATGAAACCTTCTTTGACCGAGAACCACATGCACATGTTGGTCTTCAAATAAAACTCCATTCTTGACTTCCAATATGAAAAATCAGTGTCGTCGAGGAATGGAGGTCGGTTTGTGCTCAATCCTTCTCTTCCATCCATCTTGCTGTAAAATCTCGGATGTTAAGCTGTGAACAGAGCCCCAAGCTCTGATACCACTTGTTGGAGTTCAGATGGCTAGAGAGGGGGGTGAATATAGCCAGACACAATTTCTTTCAGCTTTTCAAATCTTTCTGCACTTCAAGAGTTAGGCAGCGGAAACAAACAACACAAGTGCAGAAACAGAAATAACAAACAGAAATCAAAACAAACACAACAAACCAAACGACACGGCGATGTACAAGGTTCGGGGATAACTTGCCCCTACTCCTTGGTGTGCCTGTAAGGTGGGCGATCCCTTGATCATCGGCAGATCAAGCCCCAATGAACACCGGATAAGATAGACCCTCCTTCTCGGTGGAGAAACCTCTCCACAGATCTCACGGATGGTTGAACTTGAGTATAAGAGATCACACAAGAAGGAACACTCACAAAGATGTCATAGGAATGCAACAAGATCGGTCAAGCACAAAGCAACAGAGAGCACGAACACAGCCCAGCCAAACTTCCCAAGATTCTGTCTTGTTCGCCTCCGCTCCTCTGCTTCCAGCTTCGTCTCTTAAGCTCCTGCTCAACGTCGCTAGCTCCATCAGCACCACTGACCCACACCCTGACCCACTGACCTCTCTGAGCACTCAGTCCACTAGACACTCCTCCAGCTGAGCCTCCGTCAGTTGCCAGCCGCGCCTTTGTCAGTAGCCAGTTACGCCAGACGCCGTTGAGACCTGAAAACACAATAGATCCAAACCTGCTCCATGGAAAGTCCTCCATTGACCCTCCTTGAGTATTTGAATCCTCCTGTGTCACCTGCACACTTCAACAGAAGCTTAGCAAATCGATATCAAATGAAATCAGCAAGTAGCAGAGAATCGGCAGTGAAAACAGACGCGATCAGAGCTTCTGACAGCGTATTTGAATTAAAGTTCTGCGCCTGATCGGTCACCAGACCGATCAGGAAGGACCCTGATCGGTCACCAAACCGATCCAGAAGTCTTCTGCCAATCAGGCTCCAGCCTGATCGGTCACCAGACCAATCAGGTTGTTTCCAGTGAGAAAACTTTAATCGTAGACATCAGATCCTAGGTCTTGGATCGGTCACCGGACCGTTCAGGAGCTGATCAGTTGGGGAACTCAACTCACTGTGTGCTCCCTGATCGGTCACCAGACCGATTAGGAGTTGTGCAGTGAGTGAAACGCATACTCCCTGATTGGTCACCAGACCGACCCATGCAAGCCCAAATGCACTCTAAGTCACGAGAACAAACCTCCAGCCCTTCTCTGACTCGTGTCATGCCCAGCTTCACTCACTGGGACTTCAACCTAGCCCTCCAAGCTAGGACCTGGCTTCACTCACCAGGGTTTCGGTCACCTGGCTTCACTCACCGGGACCCGGCTTCACTCACCAGGATTTCAACCTAGCTTCACTCACTAGGATTTCAATCACCTGGCTTCACTCACCAGGACCCGGCTTCACTCACCGGGATTTCCCTCACCTGGCTTCACTCACCAGGACCTGGCTTCACTCACTGGGATTTCCATGACCTGGCTTCACTCACTAGGACCCGGCTTCACTCACCGGGATTTCCATCACCTGGCTTCACTCACCAGGACCCGACTTCACTCACCGAGATTTCCTCCAACCTAGCCCTCCAGGCTAGGACCTGACCCTCCAAGCCAGGACTTTTTCACCTAACCCTCCAAGTTGGGACTTTTCACCTAACCCTCCAAGTTAGGACTTTTCACCTAGCCCTCCAAGCTAGGACTTTTCACCCAACCCTTCCGAATTAGGACTTTTCAACACCTAGCCCTCCAAGCTAGGATTTTCCAATCACTCTGTGCCTAATCCCCGATTATGACTTAATCATAATCATAATCATCAACCTAAACTAAAATCGATGTCAACACCAAAACAACAATCAGGATTAGACTGCATCATCACACCAGACTAAAAAGACCAAATAGGGTACGCCTTACCCTACCTAACTCCTTAGAAGGTTTCCCTAACGTACTATCATCTCGCCCCACCCTAATATTAGGTTGTGCAAGTTTCAATCAAGTCAGGTCCTTATCTAACCAATTCAACTCCTAAGCATGGCAATTTTTGTGAAAAAGTAAATAAACAATCAGCAAGCAATAATTCAGAGAAACATTGAAAAATACGTGATTCGAAAATCCGGACCAGAAAATTTTTTGGGATTTTTCCGGATTGAGTCTAGGGTTTTCGGCCCTATAGGAGGAGCCCAAGGGGCTTTATTGTAAAAACTTAAAACTTATTAAGGGCTTCATAGAAGAAAACCTTAAAGAGTTGGCTTAAGTAAATTTACCTAAAGTTAAGGGGCTTTCAGGTAGACTCTTAAATTACGAATGGATAAATAATTTATCCCTAGAAATTTATTAAAGTGGATTACAATAAGTTGGAGTGTTAAATAGCTAAAACCCTTACCCTAAGGGTAGAATTAAAATTACTGAAAGTTGAGGGGCCTTTCTGTAAAAAGCCCTCACCTTTTAACCACTCGTTTCCGCTCGCCCACAGCCAAAGCCGCAGCCACTCGATCCTCTTCTCCATCCCCTTCGCGTGCCCTAGCCGACTACCACAACCCAACGCCCTCTCCTCCTCCCCGACGCCAGGCATCTCCTATGCGCCGATCCAGCGCCGACGACTCCTCCACCCTACCCAAACAGTTGATCCTTCTGTTTCACTCGACTTTTCTCACCTTATCACATACGTTGGTCGCCTTGTTCCTGGCCAACCAACTCGCAGGATCTAGGTTTTCTGATCATGGGGCACCGCCGATCTGCAATCGCGTCAACCCTCAGCCAATAGTAGGTAAGCAAGTGTTGTTTCATGTCTTGGTTGTTCCTCCGATCACTACAAGCGTTCTTGCCATTGGTTTTTTCTGAGTTGTCCCTGTCGCAGACTTCCCCTAGTTTCGGCGAGAGGATGGTTCATTAAGGGCCAAGGCTGGGCTCGGATTTGTTTCTGTTGGATCGAAGAAAACGATAGAGGGGGGGGGGTGAATATCGTTAAACACTTTTTGGACTAAGAAAGAGCAAATACGCAACGGAAAGAAAATAACGTACACTAGAACACACGTCGATATTTTACTTGGTTCGGAGTCACGGTCGGCTCCTACTCCAAGGCCCACGGTCCGTGACCATTTACTTTGGGCAATTCTATAATCGCAATAAAAGATTTACAAGTTAAGTACAAGAGTATATCAGGAAATTGAAATTGCTACACTTTTCATTACCGACGCCCGATGTGGATCGAATTTCGGAGCAGAGGGTGGTCGTTGGCATTGGGATCTCGAAGTCGGAGTTTGCCGGGGCATAGCGCTTGAACGAAAAGGTTTGGAGCGTTGAGAAAAAGTGATGTCGAAGCCTTGGGGGTGAACCCCCTTTTATAGCACCCATGGGGGTGCCTGACACGTGCCTTCACCTGCGAGAACCTCAATCCGTAGCTCGGTCAGTGCTTACAGTCTTGCTTCTTGGCAGTCCTTGGGTGTCCGGGACCTCCCGGGCGCCTAGCCCAGTGAACCACCCCACTCCTTTGGGGCGTCTAAGCTGAAGAAACACAATCCTTCGGTCCCTGTAACCAAGGTTAGTTCCAAAACAAACCAAGCAAGAGTGTTAGTCAGTATTTACAACCGTAGTTGTCTTGGTTCTGACTTCGGGTCTCACAAATGGAACCCTAGGTCGAACCGACGCCTACTGTTCCCTCGACGGGGAACGCGTCCTCACCTACTCCTCTCAGGAGAATTTACCTTTTGCCAACCGGCTCCTCTGGTTGGACTTTTGTCCAGCTTTACTCACCAGGTCTTCGTGCCCAATCCGCGACCAGGTCTTAGTGCCCAGCTTTACTCACCAGGTCTTTGGTGCCCAGCCCTCGGCCAGGACTTAGTGCCCAATTCCTCGAACTAGGTCTTCGGTGCCCAGCCCTCGGCCTGGACTTAGTGCCCAATTCCTCGAACCAGGTCTTCGGTGCCCAACCCTCTGCTAGGACTTAGTGCCCAACCTTACGTCAGGACTTAGTTGCCCAACCCACGGCCAGGACTTAGTGCCCAATTCATAGAACCAGGACTTAGTGCCTAGTGTTCCTAGGACTTTTCCTGCACACTTGAGTAACATCGTTAGAGCACCAATAATACTTAACTTTGAACCCTTTGCCAATATCAAAACAAGGTTCGATATGGTGCTTCTAACACCAATAATCTCCCCCTTTTTGATTTATGGCAACACAATTCAAAGTTAAGGAAAAAATTATAACATTTAAGAAGAAACCAATGAATTCTAGCAGTTTTGATCAGAGTAGGGTTTAAAACAAATATAGTAAAACCAATGATTTTTAGCATTCTTGAGCAGAGTAAACTTTACAGTTTTGAGCAGAGTAAAGTTCAAAACTAATGTAGTTTTGAACCGTAAATTTTTTTTTATTTCTCATACTTCCCTTGCAACCCTGAATAATTGTGTTATAAAGCACTTAACTTTGACCTTTCAACTTAACTTTGACCTTTCCTCCCCCTTTGACATATATCAAAAAAAATATTCATGGATGAATAAAATATCTAGGAGTGATTTTTGAGTTTTTCCAGAATAACATTAAAAACTTTTGAAAAACTACTTTGATTGGTAAAAGTTTTGAAAATGCATGAAGCTCCCCCTTAATTAAACATTCTCCCCTTGAAACTTTCAAGGATATGTAGTTTTTGTAAAACTTCTAAGTGCTTTACATTGTTGACTAAGTGTTTTTTTTTCAAAATAGAGCAAAAGCATTGCATGTACAAAAAGAATAATTTTTCACTTAAGAATTTGCATGCCCAAATTTTGAAAAAAGCTTTATTTATCAAAGGTTTTGCAAAACAAAAATAATTCTTGATTAAACCAATTTTTGCAAAAAAAATAATTTCCTTAGCCATAAATTTCAACTTGAAGAAAATTTTCAAAGAACATTTTACTTAGCCAAACAACTTTCCTTTCAAAAATTTCAACTTTTGAACATTTAGAAACATTTGCTTGAAAAATATTTTGTGCAAATAGAACATGTTAAAAATTTAACAGATTTTTAGACAAGTTTTTGCAAAAAAAATTGTTCACTAAGAGAAATTTTACTTAGAAACATTTGCCAAAAAATTCCAACTGGTTTTTGCTCAGACAAACTTTGTTTACTAAGGAAAATTCTACTTAGAAATATTTGCAAAAAGATGCTCTTAGAAATTTTTGAAAGAACACTTAGAAATTCAACTTTGCTAAGAGAGTGCCTTTTGAAGAAATTTTGATTTTGAACAATTTAAGCTTTCCTTTCTCTCCTTATGTTTTAGAATATTTCCAAAAAAATTTCAAAATTAAAACATTGCACTAAGCTCCCCTATGATATTAAATTTTCCCTTTGTAAAAAAGCATGCAAATTAACCTTTCGAAATAATCATAAGTTCAGTTTGTCAAAATATTTTGAAATAAATTTTTCTGAGTATCACAAAGGACATTCTAAGTTAAAACAAACTTAGGTTAAAGTGAAAATATTTTGAGAGCTTCTATGATAAACTTTCTCTGAAAAAGGGGAAAAAGTTTAAGGAAGAATTTAATTTCTAATTTCACACTTTTTCTACTCTCCCCCTTGGCTATTTATCAATAAAGAAATATATTTTGAAAGAAGTTTTAAGAAAAAATTGTGTATCAGAGCCTATGAGTTTTGAAAATATAAAAATACTTAGTATAACTCTTGAAAGCATAGCAAAAAGCTTAAATTGCACCAACAAAACTCCACTTTGAAAGGTATTGTGCAATTTGAAAAAAAAAATTGTATTTGTAGACATTTTCAATTTGAACAAGATTGAATAAATTGTTCTTTGAAACATGTTAGTATTGCACAAAAAATATTCGTACCTTGTAAACATTAGTACTTTCAAAAGTATTAGCACTTTTGAAGACATTATATTTTGAAAAATATAAGTACTTTTAAACATAATATGCATTTTTGAAAAATATAAGTACTTTTGAAAGATAATATTTTTTTTAAAAAAATTAATTTTATTTTGAAAACATAATACTTGACTTGGTTTCTTTTCCAGTCTGACATAATCCTAGGAACCCTTGTTAACTACAAGGATATTTCCCTAAGTGTACTGGAAAATTGTTCAAAGTCAAGTAAGTATTATTTTCAAAAGTATTCTAAAATGATTTTGAAAGTATTCCAAAGTGAAGTAAAATTTTGAAAGTGATGGTATATATATAAGCAAAATGATTTAAAAGGATATTATTTTGAAAGAAAAATTATTTATGTTTTCAAAAGGATTTAAGAGTGCAGTGCATGAAAACATATAATTTTGAAAATGCTCAATAATTCTTTTAATTTGATCTCCCCCTAAACTTGACCTAGTCCTAGGAAGCTTGTTGACTACAAGCGATCTTCCTCTGAGTTTTAAGGTTTGATTCAAATTATAAGAATTATCTAATAATTTTGAAAAATAATTATCAGAAATAATTTCTTTCGATTTAGACTCCCCCTAAATTTGACACTTACTAGGAGTCCTTGTAGATCATGAAGTAGACTTCCTTTGTGTCTTTAGGGTTTGTCAAAATCAAAAGGGAATCAAGCACAATTCTTAAAATGAATTTTGAAGTATTAAGATTTCGAAAAAATGAGTATTTGAAAGACATATTTTGAAATGATAGCATAGTTTTTTGAAAAACATGAGTGATAGTTTGAGAATATAGTATTTTTAAACTTCTTCTTTTAATTTGAACTCCCCCTAAACCTGACACAGTCCTAGGAGGCTTGTTGACCATAGGCTAATCCTCCTCTAAGTCTTAGGGTTTGAGTCAAACAAAAAGAGAAGAAAACTAAGTTTAAAAAAATTATTTTAATGATTTGAAACATAATTTCTTTCTCCCTTTTGAAAAGGTTAATATAGAGAACTGAAAAGGAGAAAAAATGATTTCTAAGAAAAAATAGAAGGTTTTTTTTGTACAAAAATTTAAGTTCGAAAGAATATACATATCAGAGCCCGGACTGCAGACATTTTTCTTAAAAATATCCTAAGTAATCCCCAAGGTTACTTTTTGCCATACTTAAAATTGATTGTCTGAAAGAAATGTTTGTATAATAGTAAAGGAAAGAAATAAATGTTAAGAAATAAATTTTAGGTAAGTGAACAAAAGAGACCTATTTTTAAGTACAATGATTCGAAACATTAACTCTTAGTTTAAAAGTTAAATTTGATTTTTGAGGATTTTAAAATTAATTTAGAGGGTTAAATTTGAATTTTGAAGTTGTTCAGTTGAATTAAATTTGAATTTTGAATGTTGTTCAGTTGAATTAAATTTGAATTTTAAAAGTTGTTCAGTTGAATTAAATTTGAATTTTAAAAGCATTTATTAAGGTTTGAATTCTGAAATTTGAAATAGATTCAGTTTGTAAGGTTGGTTGGGTTGGACTAAACTTTTAGGTCCTAAGCATCTCACCCATTTCTAAGTGACAAAATAGGATATCCTTAACTGTTTTGTGAGATGCATTAATTTTATCCTTTGATTTTAGATCAAGACTATGATGTGATTGATGCTTGTGTTAGATTTAAATTTATCAAATAATAAATTGAATTTGAATTTCAAAAATTGGCTTCCAGGTCTTGGCGAGACACAGAGGCCTTCTTTGGTCATAGCCTTATTAGAGCAACAACCCTTTCCTTGACAAAGCCTTTTACCGAAATTTCATTTTCAAATTACTTTTTGAAAAATTTTGGTCCGACTAGTTTAGGTCTTGGATCGGTAGCTTCGGCTAGTTCCACCAAAAAGGCTTCCCTAAGTTTCTATCATCTCACCTCCACCTAATACTATGTTGTTCAAATTTCAATCTAGTCAAGTCCTTATTAACCATTTCTAGTCCTAAGAATAGTAATTAAAAAAAATTGAGTAAAATCACAGTAAGGGGAAATTTCTGGATTTTCTAAGTTAGCAAGATTATTAATTAATTTTTCTAGTATATCAAATTTAATTTTCCAAGTCTCATTTTCTTGTCTTAACTTCCTGAAATTTGAGTTTATTACTATACATGATTTAATTAAGTTATTTAGGCATGTGTCCATATCTAACTCTGACCAAGAGTGATTAAGTAAACTATCAACATTCATTGTAAAGAGTGGATTTTCATATAAACTAAAGTTACCCATCTTGGTAGATTCTCCTGGATCTTTGGCTCTTCTATCTGTGCATTCATCTTTGTAATGCCCAAACTCCTGGCACTTGAAGCATTGGATGCGACTCTTGTCCTTTCGTGGTTTTGGAAGTGGTTCCTTTGTCGCCATCGATGGTGTCATTCGAATCTTACGAGTAGGACACTTACTTTTGTAGTGCCCTCTCTCCCTGCATGTGTAACAAATTACATGATTTTTAAAATTTGAATTTACAATTTTACCTTTGGATTCCTTATTGGGAATCTCCCCCTTGATTCTTGCCGCCTCGGATCTAGACTCATCTTTTGATTCTAGTTTGGATTCGGGTTCAGACTCTGACTCGGCTGTTTGTGCTTGGACCGAGAATGAAAGATAACATAGGTGATCTTCTTCTTCGTTCGATGATTTGAACATCACTCATTCAAAGACCTCAATGTCGGAGCTCTCTTCATGTAGGTTGATTAGCTTCTCCCACATCTCTTTAGCACATTTGAATGGTCCGATTTGCTTCAATTCTTCATTGGTTAGGCCACATTGTAGGATGCAATCGCCTTTGCATCTGCCTCGATCTTCCTCAAAGATGGTTCGTCCAGTTTATCCCAGGCGATCGACATTCCATCTTCTGTAGGTACTGTAAACCCTGTTTGGATTATCATCCATAAATCCAGATGGGTCTTTAGGTGGGATTCCATTAGACCCTTCCAGGTTCTGAAGTTCTCGCCAGAGAATAGGGGTGGACGGACACTATTCCATTCTTGATTGGCCATTTGGGACTTTTGCATACAGGAGGATGTCATTCGAATTATGCAATGCCCCAGGTACCTTCCAGCGATGCATGGTAAGCATTTTTTCAGACCTTTTAGAGCATTGCATGGAGGTATTTATGCATGACTTTACTGTATATGGATCCTCTTTTGATGCATGTTTGGATAGTTTATCTAGAGTTTTGCATCGTTGCATAGAGACTGACCTTATACTTAATTATGAAAAATGTCATTTCATGGTTGAGCATGGCATAGTTTTAGGTCACATAGTCTCTCGGAAGGGTATCGAAGTAGATCCTGCAAAAATTGATTGTATTACATCTCTGCCTTATCTTGCATGCGTGCGGGGCGTTCGCTCTTTTCTTGGCCACACAGGTTTCTACAGGAGATTCATTAGAGATTTCAGCAGGATAGCCCTTCCTCTTTCGACCTTGCTACAGAAGGATGTGGAGTTTCATTTTGATCAGCAGTGTAAGGACGCCTTTGATCACTTGAAGGCGGCTCTCACATCGACCCCTATCATTCAGCCCCCAGACTGGAGTTTACAATTCGAGTTGATGTGTGATGCATCAAATCATGCCGTGGGAGCAGTGCTAGGCCAGAGGGTGGATGGAGTGCCGCACGTCATTTGTTATGCGTCCCGAACACTGGATTCTGCTCAGGCCAATTATACCACAACTGAGAAGGAGCTCTTAGCCATTGTTTTTGCTTTGGATAAGTTTCGTTCATATCTATTGTGCTCACATGTGATTGTTTTTTCTGACCATGCAGCTATTAGGTATCTCTTAAAGAAGCCGGATTCGAAACCAAGATTGATTCGATGGATGCTTCTGCTTCAAGAATTCGACGTGGAGCTACGCGATAGGAGTGGTAAAGAGAACCTAGTAGCTGACCACCTTAGCAGGATTGAGGGGGCGACAGATCCTACACCCATTGCAGATGTATTCCCACATGAGCATCTTCTGCAGCTACAAGGTAGTATGCCATGGTATGCTGATATCGTCAACTGTTTGGTTGCCCATGTCTTTCCTACACATTTTTCTAGAGCTCAACGTGATAAATTAGCTAGCGATTCTAAGTATTACGTGTGGGATGACCCTTACCTTTGGAAATTTTGCAGCGACCAGGTAGTTAGGAGATGTATCCCTGATTATGAGTTCCAGTCAGTACTTTCATTTTGTCACACACTTGCATGTGGGGGTCATTTTGGTCCTCAACGTACTGCTAGGAAGGTTTTGGATGCAGGGTTGTATTGGCCTATCTTGTTTAGAGATTCTTACCACTTCCATAAGTCTTGTGAGCGCTGCCAGCGAGTTGGGAACTTAGGACGTAGGAATGAAATGCCTCAACAACCTATGATGTTTTGCGAGATTTTTGACGTGTGGGGTATTGATTTCATGGGTCCTTTTCCTGTTTCATATGGATTTATTTACATCTTGTTGGCTGTGGATTATGTGTCTAAATGGGTGGAGGCAATCTCCACTAGAACTAACGATTCATCTGTTATTGTGGATTTTGTCAGGACTCACCTATTTTGCAGGTTTGGGGTACCCAGGGCGATCATCAGTGATCAAGGGTCTCACTTTTGCAATAGGCACATGAAAGTGCTTTTGAGCATGTATGGAGTGATCCATAAAGTGTCCACCCCGTATCACCCTCAAACAAATGGACAAGTTGAAATATCAAATAGGGAGATTAAGCTTATCTTGGAGAAAACTGTAAGACTAGACAGGAAGGACTGCAGCAAGAGACTTGATGAAGCTTTATGGGCCTACCGGACTGCCTATAAGACACCCATTGGGATGTCTCCCTACAGGATTGTTTTTGGTAAGGCTTGTCATCTACCAATGGAGGTGGAACACAGGGCTTATTGGGTAGTCAAAGCTTGTAACATGGACTTAGAAAAATCTGGGCAAGAAAGGAAGTTGCACCTACAAGAGCTCGAGGAGCTAAGATTGGAAGCCTACGAGAGTTCACGGATTTATAAAGAAAAGACCAAGGCTTTCCACGATAAGAACATTTTGAGAAAAGAGTTTCATGTGGGAGAAAAGGTGCTTTTGTTCAGATCTAGATTAAAGTGGCATCCAGGTAAGTTGAAGTCTAGGTGGGAGAGTCCTTTTGTTATTACTAATGTGTTTCCCTTCGGTGCTATTGAGATACAGGATATGACGGGCACTACCTTCAAGGTGAATGGACATCAATTGAAGCATTATCACGAGGGAATGGAGGGATTAAGAATGAAGAGTATGGACTTGTACCAGGCAATCTACCCAACTTAGAGGGGAGTCCGTTCTTTGCTTTTTCCTTTCTGTACATATATTTTGATTTTCTCGCAATTTGCTTTAATAGTGTAAGTAGCACTTCTCTTAAGTTTTTCCTATGCATTGGAGGAATCATGAAGTGAGAAAAATTATTTAGATCATTGAGTCATGGATATCATGCCTTAGTTAGTTCTCAACTTGCATATAGTTATTGGTTGGTGGAAGATTCTAATATTGGATTGAGCATGATTGATATTATTCCTAGAGAGGACCACTTGTTGCTTACCATAGATAATTTTATGTGTGATGAACATTCAAGCTTTGGAATTTTAGAACTTGCTCATTTTCCTTTTAGAATCATAGAGGCATATGATACATGGAATGGTAGAGCTATTCATCATGATCTTGGCTAGTCTTCGTTTCATTTCCACAATCATCCTCCTCTTTTCTTATTTTTGCTCTAGTCTTTTCCTCTAAATTTGGTGAAGGACTTGATGAATTAGTTGCTTGAGATGGACAAAATCATAGGTGTGCAGTAAAAGGAATCGGCCTTGGATGAAATGAGTTCAATGTTTACGTGAAGGCAGTGAACAACTCAAAGAATGGAGCTGTGAAGTTTGAATTCCAACTCTACATGATATGAGACGGCGCAAGGTTCTCTTGGATGTGATTTTTGAAAGCTTCAAAGCTGAAGGCAAGGTAGACTCCAAGAACTATGCAGTATCATCATTTGCATTCGGAAAAAAAACAGAACAAAGCAGAAAAAAAAGAAAAAAAAAATGGAATAAGTGCAGTTCAGATTCTTGGAGTCAATCTTGAGGGAAACTGAAGTATTGAAGCTTGAAGTAAGGCAAAGTCTCCCGAATTTGAATATTACAGAGGTGGAAAGCTAATTCCGAGCCAATTCTGTGCCAAATCAGAGAATTAGTCATCCTTCTTTTAGATCATCAATACCCCACTCTTCTTTGAGGCTGTTGAATTAGTAATGGATGAAGAAATTGGAAATTGAGGCATTCAAAGTTGAGAAAGTGGGAGAGGACAGCTTGCTGGAAAACTCTTTCAGCAACTTGTGGGGCTGCTGTAATTGAAGAAAAAAATGTTGTATTGCTGGGCTGCAAAGGGCTTAAGCTACTGATTCTTTCATTTGAAGGCGTTGACAAAGACTTAACTTCTAGCAATCCATCAGAAGTGAAAAGAGGGAAGGAGAAAATAGCAAGGAAAAGGAAATGAGAAGAGAAGAATTGTCTGAAATTTCTGAATCATAAACCATGCAAAAACTTTATAAGTTTATGTTGGTGCAGGAAGCACCATATCGAACCTGGTTTTGATATTGGCAAAGGATTCAAAGTTAAGTTTATTTGTGATCTAACGTTGTTCACTGAGTGTGCAGAAAAAGCCCTAGCGAAGGGCTGCTAGGCACCTGTCGAAGGGCTGCCAGGAAACAAATTCCTAGCAAAGGGCTGCTAGGCACCTGGCGAAGGGCTGCCAGGAAACAAAGTCCTAGCGAAGGGCTGCTAGGCACCTGGCGAAGGCTGCCAGGAAACCAAGTCCTAGCGAAGGGCTGCTAGGCACCTGGCGAAGGGCTGCTAGGAAACAAAGCCCTAGCGAAGGAATGCTAGGCACCGGGCGAAGGGCAGCTCGGCATCCAAGACCTGACAAAGGACCGTCAGGCAAAAGTCCAACCAAAGGAACGGTTGGCATCAGGTAAATTCTCCCGAGAGGAGTAGGTGAGGACGCGTTCCCCGTCGAGGGAACAGTAGGCGTCGGTTCGACCTAGGACTCCATTTTGGAGACCAAAGTCATAACCAAGACAGCTAAGGCTGTATAAATCTAATAATTAATTATGTTATTGTGTTTTGGACTAACCCTGGATGCAGGACCGAAGGACCGTGAGTCTGCAGCTCAGAGTGCCTCAAAGGAGTGAGGCAACTGCTGACCAGGGCACCCGGAGTGTCCCGGGCGCCCCCAAGGTGAACACCAAACACATAATCAAAAAGTGCGCTTCGACAGTACAAGCTGCGGGCGCCCCCGTGCTTCCGGGCGCCCTCGCTGCTCCCGGGCACCCCCTGCGCTGCGGGCGCCCCCATGCGCATACCTCGAACCAAAAGCCTGCGAAGCCAGAAGATGAGATTTGACCCGGTCAATCCGGGCGCCCCGAGCGCTCCGGGCGCCCCAGTTAAAGCGGATCCCGAGGATAAGGGGATCAGACGGCGACCGAGCTCCAACCGGATCAAACGCCACGTGGGGGGCGCCCCCGACATCCCGGGCACCCCCAGGGCCTATATAAGGGACCCTAGACCAAGGCTTCAAAGCATCACTTCTTCCAACGTCTCAAAGCTCTTCTGCTCTCGCGCCTTGCTCCGGAAACTCTCCAAATCAAGCCGACGACGTCCTGCTGCCCCGACATAATCGATCTACTCCGGACGTCGGTAAAAGAGCTAGTTTAATGTTTACTGTACTTCATTCTAATCCTGTAATCTTTTGTAAATGATTTTTGCGCCTGATATAGAATTGTCCAAAGTAAACGGTCAACGACCGTGGGCCTTGGAGTAGGAGTCGACACAGGCTCCGAACCAAGTAAATCGATTGCGTCTCTGTGTCTTTTCGTTAATTTCCGCTGCGCACCTATTCTTATACGAATCCGAAAGTTTTCCGATATTCACCCCCCCTCTATCGGGTTTCTCGATCCAACAAGTGGTATCAGAGCGGGGTAATTCAAACTTGGTGCAACCACCAGTTTGAAAGTTTTTCGGATTTACAAAATTATTTCTTTTCTTGCTAGTTAATCAAGACCACTCGATATTTTTCAGCCTTTTTTTTTAAAATAAAAAATATCTGTAGGTGAATTTTCATCTTTTCACCATAAGTCTGAATTAATAAAACGAACAATTCTTAAAAATTTGTCATAAATTTTTTTATTATTATTTTAATATTATTTCTCGAAATTCGTGCCACTTTAATTCGAGCAATCTTTTAACTCTTATTTTTCACCATTAATCAGAATATTCATTTCCTAAAAATTTTGTCTCAAATTTTTTATTATTATTTTATTATTATTTTGCCTCAAAATTCGTGCAATTTTTTTTTGGGCAAATTTTTTTCTTCTTCTCCCGCACTACTAATCCAAGACCAAGTCTTGGTACATTCTGTTCGTTCTTTTGTGTGCAAGAGGTTATTTTATGGCCAACCAAGAGTGGAACAGTGCCCGTCCACCGCTATTCTCCGGCGAGAACTTCAGCTTTTGGAGAAGACAAATGGAGTCCCTTCTGAAGGCCCACATGGACTTATGGTGGATAATCCAAACGGGGTTCAGATTCCCCACGGAAGATAGAACATCAATCGCTTGGGACAAATTGGACGAACCAACTCTGAGGAAGATCGAGACTGATGCTAAGGCAACAGTGATCATACAATGCGGTCTAACCAACGAACAACTCAAGCTAGTCGGTTCATTTGGATGTGCAAAAGAGATGTGGGAGAAGCTACTCAGCCTACACGAAGAGAGCTCCTATGTTGAGAACTTAGAAGAATCCATACCTGACTACAAATTCGAGCCAGAGACAGAAGACGAATCGACTGAGACAAAAATGGTAACCAATTTCGAATCCATTTTTGAATTACAATTAAATAATCAAATAGATACTGTAATGGCCGAGGAAGGTGTAATTTCTATTGCAGGGAAAACTCCAAAAGAACTGCAAAAGAAGACTCAACCAATACCTGAGTCAAACTCAGACTCAGAATCTAACGACAAAGAAAGAGATCATCGGAAGCTGATTCGAATGGCTCGCGACCATTACAAAGTGCCGAAAGAACAATCAAACACAAGAAAGATGGCCAAAATCAAGGGGGAGTCCTCCAAAAAGAAATCTGAAGGTAAATTTTCAGTATTTAAAAATCCATTATTTACCATGAATAATATGATAGAATCTTATAAATTAGTTAAAGCTAATTTGTTAGAAAATTTAACTCATAATATTGCTATTTTTGATAATCTAGAATATTATTACGATTATGATATAACATAGATCAATTTTTTGTGCTTTAATTGTAAGTTTCTTTTTATTTTATTTTTATGTTCTTTTTTTAATTAGGATTGATTAGTTTAAGGACAAAACAGTTTAACTGAAACTTGAAAACATAGTATTGGGTGGAGGTGAGATGATAGTACGTTAGGGAAACCAATTCTAATAAGGTCAAGTCTACTTGGTCTCTTTAGACTGGTGAAACTAGCCGAAGCTACCGATCCAAAATCCAAACTAGTTAGACCAGAATTTTTCAAAGATTAAGTTTGAAAATGAAATTTCATTAAACGGCTTTGTCAAGGAAAGGGTGGATGATCCCATAAGGCTACGGCCAAAGAAGGCCTAGTGCCTCGCCAAGACCTGGAAGCCAATTTTTGAAATTCAAATTCAAATCACTTTTTGTCAAATTTGAATCTAACACAAATATTCAGTTAATCTTAGATTCAAATATTCCTTTTCAAATTAAATTTAAATTAATTGTTTTCAAAATTAATCTAACTTTTCAAAATTAACCATGTTTTCAAAATTAAAATATTTGTCTCACAACACCCATAAGGTTAACATGTTTGATCACATAGAACTGGGTGAGATATCTAGGACCTAAGAATATATGTCACTATCCTTTTAAATAAAACTCAAAGAGCTTTCAAAAAATTATTCAAAACTATCTCTAGTTTTTCAAAATATTGAATGTTAAAATAGACTCGTTTTAAATAGAATTTAGGGTTTGATTAATTTAGTTATTTGATTGGTCAAACATAGTTCCTGGTCAACACAGTCAACCCTAGACAACATAGTCAAACATGGACATTAGATTAAGTTAAACGGTACAGGGGGAGTGATTTATTCTTTTCTTTCAAAGTATTTTTGAAAAATTATTACCATCTCAAAAGGGTTTTAAAAAATTATGTTATCATACCAGATTGTATTTTCAAAAATTCTATCTTCTTAAAAATGATCATACTCAAAAGACATGTTCAAAATTGTTCCTTTAAGTTTAACAAACCCTAAGACTAAGAGGAGGATTAACTTGTGGTCAACAAGCCTCCTAGGACTATGTCAGATTCAGGGGGAGCTCAAATTAAAAGAAGGAGTTTAAAAATACTATATTTTCCAATAATCACGATATTTTTTTTTAAAATTGTGCTTTACAAAAACCATTATTATTTCAAAATGTTTTTCAAAAACAGGGTTTCTGCTCAAATTGAATTTACTAAAAATTCTATTACCATGCTAGTATTCAAAACTATTCTTTTGATTTTAGTAAACCCTAAAGACACAAAGGAGATCTACTTAATGATCTACAAGGACTCCGAGGATGTGTCAAATTTAGGGGGAGTCTAAACCAAAAGAAATTATTTGTAACAAGTACTTTCTTTGGCAATTATTTTTGAAATTATCAAATAATTCTTTTAAACTGAACCCTAAGAACTCAGAGGAAGAATACTTGTGGTCAACAAGCTTCCAAGGACTGTATCAAGTTTAGGGGGAGGTTAAATTAAAAGAATTATTGAACAGTTCAAAATAATATGTCTTAATACACTAGTGTTTAAAATCCTTTTGAAGTTACAAGTAATTTGCCTTTAAAAATACCATTACTCTATTTTTCAAAATGTGTTTGTGGCTTAGCAAATCATTTTTTTAAAATACCTTTTGAAATAATATATACTTGGGTTGAAAAATTTCCAGGACACTTAAGGAAATTTCCTTGTAGTTAACAAGGTTTCCTAGGATTGTGTCAGACTGGAAAAGAAACCAAAGCAAGTAAAAGATTATGTGTAAGTACTTTCAAAAAGGATAAGTCAAGTAATTTTAGTAATTTTCTTTAATATTTTAAAAGTACTTATGTTTTTCAAATTCATAATATCTTTCAAATACTTATGCCTTTCAAAAGCTCAACTTGCATTCTTGTGCATTTTTCAAAATATTCAGAACAAGTAAACTTATTGTTTATCATTTACACTTGACTCCAATTATGATTTTGAACATAAATTTTTTAGTCTTTCTAAATTTTTTAATTATCATAACACCTGACATTACTTCGCTCATTTTTTTTACAAGCTCTGATACACAAATTTAAATTTCTTTCAAAATATATTTTACAAAATTTTTTTTGATATAAGACCAAGGGGGAGAAAAAGGAAAGAAAGAAAGGAATTTTTTTTAACAAAGTGCTTCAAAAATTTCGAAGTATTTCTAAGTGTTTTCAAATTTTTTGAGTACATATTTTTCTCCTAAGTAAAATTTTCCTTAGTAAACAAATTTATTCCCAATTCTCAAAATTTGAAACTTTGTTTAAGGGAAATCTAACTTCAAAATTTTGCCTAAATTTTGAAAAATTTTGCCTAAAATTTGAAACAAGTTTTGTTAGTGAAAATGCTTTTACTCCATTTTTTGAAAAACACTTTGTTAAAGACATGAAGCACTTAGGAAAACTCAAAAATCCCTGTTAAACACCTTGAACACCCATGATTGTTTTTGATATATGTCAAAGGGGGAGGAAAGGTCAAAGTTAAGGATTTTGCAAGTATTCAGGGTTTTAGGGGGAGTAAAAATTTTTTGAAGATAAATTTTTTTATATACTTCATTGTGTAAAATTGCTATACTTCATTTTTTATGTTCTTAACAGTTATAAAGTTTTTACTTAACTTTGAATTGTGTTGCCATAATCAAAAAGGGGGAGATTGTTGGTGCAGGAAGCACCATATCGAACCTGGTTTTGATATTGGCAAAGGATTCAAAGTTAAGTTTATTTGTGATCTAACGTTGTTCACTAAGTGTGCAGAAAAAGCCCTAGCGAAGGGCTGCCAGGAAACAAAGTCCTAGCGAAGGGCTGCTAGGCACCTGGCGAAGGGCTGCCAGGAAACAAAGCCCTAGCGAAGGAATGCTAGGCACTGGCGAAGGACTGCCAGACAGGAAAAGCCCTAGCGAAGGAATGCTAGGCACTGGCGAAGGACTGCCAGACAGGAAAAGCCCTAGCAAAGGACTGCTAGGCTCTGGCGAAGGACTGCCAGAATGGACAAGTCCTAGCGAAGGAATGCTAGGCACTGGCGAAGGGCTGCCAGAAGAAAAGACCTAGCGAAGGGCTGCTAGGCACCAAGCGAAGGGCAGCTTGGCAACTCAAGACCTGGCGAAAGACTGCCAGGCAAAAGTCCAACTGGAGGAGCCGGTTGGCACCAGGTAAATTCTCCCGAGAGGAGTAGGTGAGGACGCGTTCCCCTTGAGGGAACATTAGGCATCGGTTCGACCTAGGGCTCCATTTTGGAGACCAAAGTCAGAACCAAGACAGCTGAAGCTGTAGAAATTAAATTAAATATTTGTTTTATTGTGTTTTGGACTAACCCTGGAAGCAGGACCGAAGGAACGTGTGTCTGCAGCTCAGAATGCCTCAAAGGAAAGAGGCAACTGCTGACCAGGGCGCCCGGAGTATCCCGGGCGCCCCCAAGGTGAACACAAAACACAAAGAAAGCAAATGAACCTCGACAGTACATTCTGAGGGCGCCCCCGCTGTCCCGGGCGCCCCCATGGCAAACCACTGAAGAGTTAAACTGCTGCCGCATCTGCACTGCACACCCAGGGTGCCCCCGCTGTCCCGGGCGCCCCCAGCGCACAGGGCGCCCCCAGCCTTACCAAGGAGAGCTCAGCGCTGCGGATAAGGTTTGACCTGGTCAACCAGGGCGCCCCCAGCGTCCAGGGCGCCCCAGTCAAGGCCTTATCCCGAGGATTAAGGGATAAGTCGACGACCGCGCCTCTTGTGGATCTGCTGCCACGTGGGGGGGCGCCCCCGTCGACCAGGGCGCCCCCAGGCACTATAAAAAGGGCCTCGACCCTCCTCTTCAGAACACCGCTTTCATTCAACACATCCAAACTCTCTGACGACCGCGCTCTGCTCCAGGAACTTCCCGACTCAAGTCCGAAGCGTTGTCGACCTCCCGCTGCATCGAAACTCGAGCCTACCCCGGGAGTTGGTAAATACAGAAGTGTAATCTTTCTTATTGCAATTTGTATTTCTCTTCTGTTCTCATTCTACGCATTATAGAATTGCCCAAAGTAAACGGTCAACGACCGTGGGCCTTGGAGTAGGAGTCGACCCAGGCTCCGAACCAAGTAAAACGACCTTGTTAGCGTTGTGTTGCTTTGTCTCTATTTCCGCCGCGCACTTACTCTTTTTATTTAATCGGAACGATTTGCGACATTCACCCCCCCCCTCTATCGCATCTCTCGATCCAACAAGGAGGACCTTTTTGCACGTGAGTGGTACGGTTCCATACTATAATGAAGTGCTGCTCGTGTGAAAAGCTTTCTCAACTTCGTCTCTCTCATTTTACTACATTCTGTAAAGAGGAAGACCACCACTGTAAAGGTTTCTCCACCTGAAGGAGATTTTTCATAGTGGAAGTGGTGTACGTGCGTGGATCCTTAGATTAGTCACCCATCTGGGTGGATACCAAGTAAAGTATTGTTGTTAGCATTGTTCTTATATTCTTTTGCATATTATTGTTTCCGCTGCGCTAACAACCTTGTAGAGATTCAACCGAAAAGTGCTATTCACCCCCCCTCTAGCACGCTAGTCGATATATCACAAACTCTCGTCTCCGCATGAGTTACAATCGGGATCCACTCCCAACCACCCCTCGGATCGGCTCTCAGTCGGACGCGTGGCGACCCACGCTCCCTGAGTCCTGCCTGAACCAATGTCCAGACTCTCAGCTTTGTACAAGTTGTCAGTGGGGATCCGTGCCCATCTATCTCCTCGGATCGACTCTTAGTCGGGCGCGTGGCGTCCCACGCTCCCTGAGTCCTGCCCGACCGAGTGCATTATTTCTCGCTCAAAAAAGACATGTCAGCGAGTCAGCCTTAAGGGTTTCCTTGCCTCGATTCCTCGGCTGGGTATTTTGGCTACTTACACTCCCCGGGCCTAACTCGACTAAGTGGCCAAGCCTTGACAAATGGGCAAGCTCCCGCAACTCCCTTGGTTCAGGTCCCGGTCGAACGCGTGGCGACCCAAGCTCCCTGGGCCTGACTCGACCAAGTGGCCAAGCCTTAACAAACGGGCAAGCTCCCGCAACTCCCTTGGTTCAGGTCCTGATCGGATGCATGGCGGCCCACGCTCCCCGGGCCTGACTCGACCAAGTGGCCAAGCCTTAACAAACGGGCAAGCTCCCGCAACTCCCTTGGTTCAGGTCCCGGTCGGACGCGTGGCGGCCCATGCTCCCCGGGCTTGACTCGACCAAGTGGTCAAACCTTAACAAACGGGCAAGCTCCCACAACTCCCTTGGTTCAGTTCCTGGTCGGACGCGTGGTAGCCCACGCTCCCTGGGCCTGACTCGACCAAGTGGCCAAGCCTTAACAAACGGGCAAGCTCCTACAACTCCCTTGGTTCAGGTCCCGGTCGGACGCGTAGCGACCCACGCTCCCCAGGCCTGATTCGACCAAGCAGCCAAGTTCTTAACAGATGGGCAAGCTCCCGCGAATCCCTTGGTTCTCGCCCCGGTCGAACGCATAGCGGCCCGTGCTCCCCGGGCCTGACTCGACCAAGCGGCCAGACCCTCACAGACGGGCGAGCTCCCGCAGGTCTCTTGATTCCAATCCCAACCAGACGAGGGGCGACTCGTGCTCCTCAAGTACTAGACAATTAAAGAGCTCCTCAGAAAATGGTTAACTCCCAGTCAGCTGACCCGAAGAGCTTATTGCCTGAAGTTATAACATTCGAGTGTCCCATGCGGGCACTCACAAGATCTAGTAGCCCGAGTACATCCTTGCCCTAACAGCAGGCTCTTAGGGGTTTTTCGGGTGCTCCATCATGCGGTTCAATGACTCGCAGAAACCGAGTCAATCGTTCAGCCTCTCACTTGGGTGGCTCTCGCTCGGGATCATTCACATTCGGAAGCAAGAGCAGGCACAAAAAGTTTGAGCAAGAAGGAAAATTTACCTTCAAAAGGCCAAAGTGTTACAAAATCAGAGGATCAGTCACCTCTGCACAGAAGGATAAAAGAATACAAGAGACTCGAGCCTCACTTAAAAGGCTGACTGGTTATGTCGGGCAAGTCCTTGGACATATCCTGGAGTTGGACGGTCGTGGGGGGCATGTCGGGGGATAGGTACCCACCTTGTTTAAGCTGTCGGAGTATACTGAGAGCTTGGTGCCTCAACATGATTCGAAGCCGCTGAGAGATTTGGTCGGTAAGGACCTGGGAGTTGATACACTCGAGCCTATGGGCTTCCAACCTATCGGCTTCCGTCTCCTTATAGGCACGAAGCTCCACCAGTTCTGCCCGAGCTGCTTCCCACTCAGTTTTCTCCTTCATTAGTTGCTCAAGCTTCACCTGTGGGTCTTGCAAAAACTAGTCTTTGGAGGAGAGCTCATTAGACAGTTCGGCTACCCTCTTTGCCTGAACAGAGGCCTCTGCGTCCTTGGCTTCCAGTTGGGCCTTGAGGGAATTGATGGTTGTGGTCGCCTCTTGTAGCCGAGCCTCCACTCACGTTAGCTTATCTTGGGTCTTCGCTTGAAGACCCCAGGCCTTCCGCTCATTATGCTTTAGGGCAGAGATTCAGACGTTCGTTTGGGCCGTCGCCGCCTGGTTGGCCATCTCAACCTGGCTACGAACGGCTTCCAACTGCCCTTCAGAACGAGCCAGTCAGTCCTACTGGGCCAGGACCTCAGCTCGCAAGTTGGTCAGAATGGGTTCGTCAGAGACGAGCTGGGTATGCTTCAACTGGGTCTCCAAACATTCCACCTTCCTCTCGGCTTCATCCCGAGCCGAGGCGTGAGTAAGGAGCGCCATAGAAAATCCATGGCAGGATCCCAGGAATTGCAAAACATGCACCGACCATGGAGACAGGGAATAAACCACATAAGGGGGGATAAGATCAAACCCGTGCATACCTGAGTGGCTTTGAGGAAGAAGGCGTCAGCATTACTCTGAGCCCCTCGAAAATGGGACTCCTCCAGTCCTTGGGCATATAGGTTGGCCACCGACCCATACATGCGGATATCTTGGTGCCAGTCGGGTAGCTCGCCCGACGGCATCCCCAGATGACAATCAGACATGGTGGGCACCAGAAGGTGCATCATGGGACAATCGGCTTGTTCCCCAACAGACGGGCTTCCCAACCTCTCGGGCAATGACCGGGCAGAAGCATCAGAAGAGATGGGTGTACGATCGATTGTGTTTGCTAGAGGGGGTGGGTAGCAATTTTCGAACCCCATTCTTCCTACACGGTTAGTTGCACAGCGGAATATACAATAAAAACAATAAACAAAAGCTAACCAATGCCAACACGGAAGATTTACTTGGTATCCACCCCGAACGGGTGACTAATCCAAGAATTCATCGGTGGATCAATCCCCGAATAACCTCCGGCTAGTCCTCGTCGCTTCTTGTAGGTGGAGAAACCTCGCCACAACACCAAGCAAGCCTCTGAACACAAAGACTACTATCTTGCCTTTAATCAAGACAAGATTCGTCAAGAATCTCAACCACCACGAAGTCTGCTTTAAATAAGACTCAGGATGAAACCCTCGCCACCAATCGACTGCCCCCACAACAGTCGACTGGTGCCACTGGAATTCGACCGTTGCACCCCAACGTTCGAATTCTCAGCCAACTCACCAGCCACCTACCAGTTGACTGCTCCCAGAGCAATCGACTGGTCCCCAGCTGAACCATACCTGAGTTCAATCACACAGCTCTTGTACCCTCACAACTCGATTGACTCCTCATCCGCAGCCTCGACTATTGCCTTCGCACCCTCTTCATCTTCGGCTCCCATCCCTCGGATGCACGCAAGCCTCCAGCTTGCCTCCATGCCATCCTTCACGCATGCCTCGAAGTTCGTGCCCCTCAGCTCATCGTCCCTGCTCTCCAAGGTCCTTCGGGTGCACACAAGCTTCCAGCTTGTCTCCATGCCACCCTTCACCGTACCGAGGCCGTCCAACCAAGTCCATATGTATAACCTATACAACCTGCACACTCAACATACACATATGAGATAACAGGGGTAAACCTAACTTAAACCCTTTGCCGAAACATCAAAACACTTGGTCACTCCGGACCACAGATTGCCTCAACAATCTCTCCCTTTTTGATGTTTGACAATATGTTTAAGTTAGGAAAACAAGATAGTAGTCAATAGCAAAAACCATGCTAACAAATGCATATGCAATGCAAAAATGGATCTTATCCCAAGGCATCCCACACATAACCCTCCAAGTTAGGAATTTTCACACCTAACCCTCCAAGTTAGGACTTTTTCACACCTAGCCCTCAAAGCTAGGACTTTTACACACCTAACTCTCCAAGTTAGGACTTTTCACCAAAATGGGCTTTTAAAGCTTCTCCCAAGCTCCCCCTATATTGGACTTACAAAGGCTTTTTAAGAACCTCTCTAAGGTTCCCTTTACGTCAAGAATGGAGCAACCATGCTCCCCCTTAATCTTAGTGTTGGGACCGGGTGCATGTCGACAAGGATACGGGTTCGTAAAATTTTAAATTTTTACGTGCAGCGGAAGAATTAGCATAAAATAATTTCCTAAATTATTTTAACCACGTATCTAGCATGCAACCTTATGATGTGTTGACATAATCATAAATTAAAACATTGCGGAAAAGTAAACTAATTTACTTTGTACCTCGCGTAACTCGAAGAAAGGAACGAGATTCAACCGTAGCGTCCCTTGGAAGCTTCGCCTCTATTTGCGTCCACGCCGAGTTCTCTTCGGGATGACTTCGCAAAACCACGAGTTTTGTGCCGACGAGAACTACTAGATTCTCTAAAAGAACAACTAGAACAACAAGAGAAAAGAATGGAAACTAACCACCAAGAATCGGAATCGAATTCTGAGAAGGAAGGAGATGTGATCCGCTTCTTCTTCTTCTTGGTTGGCTTCTCCTTCTTCTTGATAGCTCACGGCAACCACCCTAGGGTGTGCTAGGGGCGCTGGCCCTAGGTGGGATGAAGGGGAGCCGGCCCTAATCCTATTAAGGGGCGCCAGCCCTAATGGGGAAGAGAGAAGAGAAGAGAAGAGAATAAGAGAGAGAGGGAGCTTCTAATCTTTTGATAACTCAATTATCAATTCGGAATTAAAGGCTTGCCTTTGGTTCCTTATATAGTTGCTTCTCCCTTGCTAAGTCTCCTCTTTAACGGAATATTACATAAGAAATTTATCCTATAAATTCTCTTATTAATTATTCCGTTTAAACCAAGTTTTATTATAACTAACTTTATAATAAAACAAATACCTTCTCTCCTTTTATTATGGAATAAATTTTATAAGAAATTTATAAACTTTCTTATTATGAAAAAATTAATTCATAATTGATTTTATAAAACTAAAATAAACCAATTCATGGATTATTTTAATTTCCATAAAAAAATAAATTTCTATAAATTTATTTATATAAATTTCTTTATACAAATTTATTTATCCATAATTTATAAAATAAATCATGTTAGATCTATTTTATTAATTAAACCAAATAAAATGGTTTTCTCCCTTTAATGTGGCTGGCCAAACCAAAGAGGATGTGGTTGGCCAAACCAAAGAGGGTGGGCACCCTCTTTGGCCGGCCACTTCAAGCCCCACCAATCGCGAATTAAACTCATTTAATTCGCCCAACAAGCCTTCAAAAGACTTAGCCAATTTTAGCTTCCATTGCGCCTCTGATTAACTCAGATTCGACTTATTTCTCTTGATCGGAAAATCTAATTTTCAACTCGTTTTAAATCCCTCGGATTACTCGTAGTGCGTGTGACTAAATAGGCTTTCGATTTATGTTGGCCGTCTATAATCAACTAATTATA
Organism: Boesenbergia rotunda; assembly: GCA_024364735.1. Classification (NCBI taxonomy): domain Eukaryota; kingdom Viridiplantae; phylum Streptophyta; class Magnoliopsida; order Zingiberales; family Zingiberaceae; genus Boesenbergia; species Boesenbergia rotunda. The sequence goes on from JAGFNQ010002433.1 coordinate 66,570, forward strand.
GAACGATCATGAGTGGCACCTAGTAGTACATCATGACCTCCAATTAATCGAAAGATCAACGGTTTGACCTCAGAAGTAATTCTGAAACCCTTCAGCAGCTCTATTGAATCGTGCCCCATTCCCTTCACCACCTTATACCCACTTGGTTCAGGACATGGTCTGTTTGTGTCAGTCCCCACTAGACTGACTACGTCACACCCACCCCACTAGACTGACTACGTCACACCCTAGCCCAAGTAGTGTCTTTCTCGTCCTTTGGATTTCTAATTACTCTCATGTATTTAAGAGACTCGCACTCTAAACATGATATACTCTGGCCAGAGGTTTTGTGTAACAATCCGACGATAGGCCTGGGTATACATCTCCTCGCAAGGAGTGGTAAATCCTTTGTAGGCTGTTCAAACATCTTCGGGCACTTCGGCTTATACCCAATCATCCTGGGTCCACACCTCCTTGGAGATGCTTGCTTAAGATGTTAAAGTATAAGTCTCCATGACCAAGATGACTTGAACACCGCAAGTCAAAGGAACATCGCACTTAAGCTGCAGTAAGAACTTCATTGACATATCTACATGTAGATTCCCATATGAAGTCTTACAGCTAGTCACTCCAATGAACTAGTTCGCTTAACTAGCATCCATGTTTATCTCCGGACATCCCAATGTCACCATCCTGTGAGAATCAGCTGATTAGAGAATAACCCATGCTAGTCTCAACAGAATTGATAGTGTCCGTTTTTATCAATTCATCGACTAGGGATAATTTCAATACTTCACAATTACACATTTAGAGATAATCACTAGTTGTGATCCCATCACAAATTCTCTTATGCTGTGAATTGTATTGCGGACATTCAGTAGATGAGTTTAAGATCTCAATCAAATACACAAACATGTATACTCAAATAGTGAATTATCATTTATTAGAATAAATGTTTACAATCATAAGGCGATTGCCTTAGGACACTTCTCTCATATTACTAACAAACTCCCACTTGGCCTAATGCCAATCGCTACGGTATCCAATACCACAGGCTCTAACATGACCCTCAAACTTGCTTTGAGGCAAGGCCTTAGTTAAAGGATCCGCTATATTCCTTTCAGTGGGAACTTCTCAATTTGTATGTCATTCCTACTTATAATCTCTCTGATCAGATGATAGCGTCGAAGCACGTGTTTGGATCGCTGATGAGACCTTGGTTCCTTGCTTTGCAATAGCTCCATTGTGTCGCAGTAAACCGGCACTGCTTCATCAATGGTTGGAACCACACCAAGTTCTGAGACAAACTTCTTGATCCAAACTGCTTCCTTTGCTGCTTCCGAAGCTGCGATATATTCCGCTTCCGTGGTAGAATCTGCTACGGTGTCTTGTTTGGAACTTTTCCAACTTACTGCGCCTCCATTCAAAGTAAATACGTATCCAGACTACGATTTGGAGTCATCCTTATCTGTCTGGAAACTGGCATCTGTATACCCACGTATTACTATATCTCCTTCTCCATAAATTAGGAACATATCCTTAGTTCTTCTTAAGTACTTAAGGATTGTCATGACAGCCGCCCAATGATCCATCCCTGATTCCGACTGGTATCTGCTTGTGACGCTCAAAGCATACGATACATCGGGCCTTGTACATAACATAGCATACATGATAGATCCTATCGCGGATGCATAAGGAATCTTATTCATGCAAATCCTCTCGTCTTCTGTACGCGGACACATAGACTTTGAAAGGTTGATCCCATGCCTGATGGGAGGGTAACCTTTCTTGGATTCCGACATGCTAAACCTTTTTAGCACTCGGTCTATATACGTAGACTGCGAAAGACCAAGCAACCGTTTTGATCTATCTCTATAGATTCTAATCCCAAGGATATAGGTTGCTTCTCCCAGGTCTTTCATGGAGAAAGTTTTGGACAACCAAATTTTAACTGTCTGTAAAATTGATATATCGTTTCTTATAAGTAAAATGTCATCGACATATAATACTAGGAATACGACTGCACTCCCACTAACCTTCTTGTACACACAAGGTTCGTCAGGATTTTGTGAGAAATCAAACTTTTTGATTGTCTCATCAAAACGGATGTTCCAGCTCCTAGATGCTTGCTTCAGTCCATATATGGATCGTCGAAGCTTGCATACTTTGGTTTTATCAACCGATGTGAAACCTTCAGGTTGTATCATGTATACATCCTCAAGCAGGTTTCCATTAAGGAAAGTTGTTTTCACATCCATTTGCCATATCTCATATCATAATGAGCTGCTATGGCTAGGAGCATCCAAATGGATTTAAGCATAGCTACTGGCGAATAGGTTTCGTCATAATCAATTCCTTGTTTTTGACGGTATCCTTTTGCCACTAATCTAGCCT
>JAGFNQ010002434.1:0-23923 GCA_024364735.1 Boesenbergia rotunda
AAGGGGATTATAGATGGTGGAATTAAACTTATTGAATAGAGCTAGTGATGGAAACCTAGGGTCAGGAATGGGCTCAGTAGTGGGGTTAGCCTCAATGACTTAGTGTTTACTAAATAGAGAAATAGCGTAATAAATAGCCTAAAATAATGAATTGTAAGATAAGAGAAGAGTTTAGATTAGGATGTTATCGAGGAGGCATAGTCTAGTAATAAATAGAAATGATGACTCTTGGTTGATCGTAATCATTCGAACAAGGTTTGGAGTGAAAAGGAGAGGAGAAAGAGGAGTTTTTGAAGTTTGGAAGGCGCCTAGTATGGATTTGGGGAGGTTATGTCCGATGGCTTATATAGCCACCGGTAGAGCGCTGGGGAGCCAAAGGGGGCACCCGGGTGCAGAACTATTTGGGGCACTTGAGTGCTTTCTCGAGCGCCTGTGATCAGATGGGCAGCCCTGGTTTTGGAAAACCAGGGGCACCTTCAATTGGCACGATGAGGTGCATGGGAACTTCCCAAGCGCCAGGTTTAAAAGCAGTCGGGCGCTCGTGACATTTCGGGCACCCGATTGACTAATGTTGACCAAAAAAAACAAGCACATATAAAATTTCCACAAAATTTTTACTAAGTTAGATTTTTGAAGGGTTTGAATTTGGAGAATTGGGAAAAAATTTAGTTAGGTTTAACTCAAATTAGATTTAAAACAAGAGAAAAGGTTAAGAAAAAAATTCTATTAAGTTACAAGAAACTTAGTTTAGTTTGACAATTTTATTATAAAAAATTAAGTTAAGTTTGAAAATTTTATTAAGATTGTTAAAATTAAGTTACGATTAAAAATTTATTAAGTTTAAAAATTAAGTTTAGTTAAAGGTTTTATTAAGTCAAGTTTGAATTAAGTTTGAAAATTTTGTTAAGTTTAAAATATTAAGTTTAGTTTAAGAATTTTATTAAGTTATGATTAAATTAAGTTTGAAAATTTTGTTAAGTTAAAAAAAATTATTAAGTTTGAAAAGATTAAGCTAAGTTTAAAAAAATTATTAAGTTTGATTTGAAAAGTGTAAAGTTTTAAATTAGGTTTGATAAATAAAAGGTTAAATTAATTAGATTGGTTATGTTGGTTGGGTTGGATTAATTCTTTTAGATTCTGAATATCTCACCCATTTTAAAGTGCCAAAATAGGAAAATATTATCTATTTTGTGAGATGTATAAAAGTTTTATCTTTGATTTTAAGTGAAATCTAAGATTTGATTGAACTTTGAGTCAGATTCAAGTTTAACAAGTAGTAACTTAAAAATAAATTTTAATAATTGGCTTCCAGATCTTGGTGAGGCATAGGGGCCTTCTTGAGTATCGGAACAATGGACAAAGTCTTTTAAAAAAATTATATTTTTAATTTACTCTTTGAGAAACCTTGGTCTAACTAGTCGAGGATGTGGCGAGGTAGCTTCAACTAGTTCCACCAGGCTAAAAAGACCAAATAAGGTATTTCTTATCCTACCTGACTCCTTAGACAAACTTTTCTAACGTACTATCAACTCACCCCACCCTAATACTAGGTTGTGCAAATTTCAATCAAGTCTAGTCCTTATCTAACCATTACTATTATTAAGCATGACAATTTATAGAAAAATAAATAAACATGCATTCAAGAAAATTTTTTACAAGCATGCAAATAATTTATCTAATAATGTAAATGATTTTTCTATTGGCCCCCCTGGACTAAAGCCTCGATATAGACTATCCAGGTAATGAATTTTATCCTTATGGTTCCAATAATGGTTTGGTCCTGCTTGATTTGTCAAGCTTAGTTTATCATTGGCATCTATTGGTCATAAACCTGGAGGAATGTAATATAATTCATTATAATTCTCTCGGCATCATTAAAAATTACACTGCTAAGTTTGAGAAAACAATAAATATTATATTCTATATATAAAATATTACAAGTAGCTTTGGATATGTATTTTTTACTAATGTCATTTGTGTGTAGGTAGCATTTTTTAAGGACATGAACTAGTCATATTACCACCGATGGCATAGTGGATTGCCATCTATCTCTGGGAGAGACTTTAATTTAATTGAAGTAAATGCCCCCACACAAAGTAGATAATAAGTATTTTTTTTTGTTTATAAGATTTTCCTGTAATATGATTCTCACAAGTTAAATATTGTTTTCTTTTAGGTTGGATTGTGTTTTTTTGTGATGCGCTATACAGAAAGTTTGATGTATCAGAGATCAACCGAATTTGTACAAGCGAAAATGAAATCTTATAGATTTATGGTTATACATAAAATTATAACAGATAAAAACTAGAGGTGTAATGTGTAATTGTTGTCTATACAAAAACCGAATTCTGCATTTTATGATCCTGGAATGTATCGTATCATTTTACGATAACTCAATGATGGACCTTACCCTATATTTATCATAATTTACTTTCTTCTATATATCAGTATTTTTATATATTTCTATGATAATATTTATATCTTTATTTTCTTTAGCTCTTTATATTTACGATCATATAAACAAACTAAAATGTATTGCTTATCTCTTTACATTCAATTAAACAAATCCAAATCGTATATGGATATCAGAGGGCCTGATATTCCAGTATATGAAGCCCAATGTGAGCCTGATATCCCTGGATATCAGACCCAACATGGGTTGATATTTATCCCTTTTTAAATCTGTATTTTTAAAATATATATTCATCTTTTATTATTTATTTAGAGAATAATCTTTCAATTATTTCTTAATATTTTGACCAAAATAAAATAGTGTGTTGGGACTGAAATGTAACGTATCATTTTATGATAACCTAATGATGGATCTTTTGTATTTTGGATTTTTCCAAATTTACAACCTATAGGAAGGGTTTAATTTCTAACCTTGCTTGTGGTCATGAAAAAAATTCCAAATCTTATATGGATATTAGAGGGTCTGATATCCTGAGATATCATGCCCTACTTGGCCCTAATATCTCATAATATCATGCTCGCGTTGGGCCTGATATCCCATAATATCAAGCCCACATTAGGCTGATATTTATCCCTTTTTAATAAAGTTTTAAAATAGATAATCATCTTTTATTATTATATTTATTAATGGGATAATCTTTCAATTATTTATTAATCTTTTGACAAAAAAATAGTTTATTGCAACTGATCTATGATCATATCACACTTACATACAATTAAACAAGCTGAAATGTTAAAAATTAGTTAAAAAATAGTTTATTGCGACTAATCATCTATTTTTCAAGTGCCCCTTTGCTTATGCTCTATGGGAGAAGGTTAAAAATTGGCTTGAGATCAAATTTGACTTCCAAACAATGGAGGAACTACTCGATGGGGCACGACAATGATACAAAGGTGCGAACCGGAAAGCAAAAGCAAGATTTTTTGGTATCTCAAGTGCAATCTATTACATATGGGCATCTCGGAACAAATGCAAGTGCGAAGGAGTACCTACAAATGTGGATGGAGCATTCCACAAGATACAAATCCATGTACATTGCTTTGTGGACCTCTCGGCAAGATAATATGCATCAAGGAGCAAGCTATGTCCTAATGGATAGGAGCTGTTTGGGGCGCCTACGAGCAGATTTCTTGGTGCTAAAACATGTAGTTTTCATATGTAATATGTAGATTTCTTGTGTCTCATTGTATGATGTTTTGCCCATGTGTTGGGGTTGTATTTGTGTGGTGTTTTGATTGGGCTGTAGGGTTGATATGCAGTCTATTTTGTGTGGTGTATTTGTGTGGTGTTGGGATACTAGCGTGGGGTCTAGCCCAATGTTTTGGTTGATGTATGGAGTCTTGATGTAGTGGGATGCGTGGTATTTCGATGTCCTATACTCATGATATTTGGATTGAGACTTTTACCTCATGAAACATTTTTTATACAATGTACCTATTTCAAAAAAAAAAAGTTGAAACGTATCGTACTATTGCGAAAACCTCTAAAAATCCCTAAATACGTAATGACTAGCACCATTCAAGTCCTTGCAACACATTAAACTCAAAATATTTAAAATGAGTGCAATCATACTTATCTAGGTCCATCAATGGATTTTTATAGAAACCCACTGATAAACCTAAGTTATTTGGATTTCTCAAAACTCAAAATCGCCAGATAGGGTTGAGCTAGGGGAAGGTAATTATGGTATCAAAACTTAGTCCTAACTACTACGTATAGTGTCCTTGTGTCGTGTCACTTCACACGGAACAATGCATCATGTAGAGGTTGTACCACATTTACACTGCTTTTTTTTTAAAAAAATCCTTTACCTCTTCATATTCTTATCTTTATCTTGTTTTTTCTATCTTAATATCTTTTTATCTCTAATCTTTATCTCTTTATTTTTCTTATCTTTATCTTTGTTATTATCTATCATAATTTTTTCATATTTAATTTTATTTAAATTTAAATTTATTATATTTCTAATATTTTTAATCTATATACTCCATTTCTTTATTTCTATTATTCTTTATATATTTTTATATTTTAAATTTATATCTTTATTTTCTTTATCTCTTTATACATTAGCTTTATCTTTATCTATATTTTATATTTCTTACTTTATTATTTATTCTTATTATATATCGGACTTATATTCAATTAAACAAGCTGAAACATAACGTATCATTTATCAAAACCCATTAATGGAGCTTTCCTATTTTGGAATTTTTTCAAACTTACAACTTATAGGAAGGGTTGGCCAAGTAGAAGCTAGATATAGGGTCTAACCTTGCTTGTGTTCCTGGACAAAAATCTATTGGTGTATGGATATCAGAGGGTCTGATATCCTGGGATATCAGACCCATGTTGGATATGATACCTTGGGATACCAAACCCACATTGGGCCTGATATTCTGGCATATCAGGCCTAATGTAGCATGATATTTACTCCTTTTTTAATAAGGTTTTAAAATAATCTTTATCGGGATTAATTATTATTCTTTCAATTAATTATCTTTATCAGACCCACATTGTTTTTTATAGAATAATCTTTCAATTAATTATTATTCTTTTGATAATAAAATAGTGTGTTGGGATTAATCTACGATCATATTAGGCTTACAACCTGATAGGGTTGAGTAGTACGTGACAGGCACGAGGGATGAAGAAGCTCTATGGCACGACACGTCGGGTCGAAGTGACCCTCCTTCCCGGGCCTCGGGACTTCCCTCGGAGACGCGCCCGGGAAGGCCAGCCAGAAGACCCCACCCGGGATCACCCCGAGAGGTTGGATCCTGAGAGCTCCTCAAGAGGCATATCGTCCGCGCGCACCCGGGCCAGGGGACCCCGAGATTGCCTCGGGAGGCTGAGTTCATTAATGACCGACCTCCAGCATTGACCCCCCTCTCTGGTTATGGATAAGCATCCCCTTTGCAAGGAGTCATCACGACCCTTAATTATCACAACAGGTCCAAGCATAATAACTGCGCAGACCGTTTCAAAAGCCATCCAATAACCACCGAAAGAGGGAGGCGACGTGGCTCAAGTCGCGGAGACGTGGCACAGATCGAGGGAACATGCCTAGTCTACCTCCATCGGTATAAAAGGTAGCTCAACCCCTCCGGTAAAGGGGTTATGCACTGTCCTTACTTAGTACTTTTCTCCTTCTCAATTGCCTTCATTCTCCATCAAAATCCTGACTTGAGCATCGGAGTGGACTTCGCCTGACCCCTTCCGGCGTGTCCCCTAACGCTCGTATTGATCTCGCAGGGCTCGGAGTGTTGGATTGAGAGAACCGATAGAGGGGGGGTGAATATCGGAAAATGTTCGGATTTGAGATAGAGAAATTGCACAGCAGAAGATTAAAAACAAACACGCAAACACAGTGATTTTTACTTGGTTCGGAGCCTAGGTCGACTCCTACTCTAAGGCCCACGGTCGTTGACCGTTTACTGCGGGCAATACTATAATCGCGCAATAACAGTTTACAGTATTGAATTGCAAATGTAGCAAGTTAAACTTTTAAAAACAAAAAACTCTTCTTTTACCGACGTCCGATGTAGGTTGTCTTTTTCGGAGCAGCGGGACGTCGTCGGCTCGAGTTGGGAGGTTTCCGGAGCGAGGCGCGAGAGCAGAAGAGCGTAGAAGCGTTGAATCAAGTTGTTGCTTGAAGCTTGGGGTCGAGGGCCCTTTATATAGGGCCTGGGGGCGCCCGGGACGTCGGGGGCACCCCCCCCCACGTGGCGGTCGATCCATCTCCAGCTCGGTCAACATCTGATCCCTTCAAAATCGGGATCAGGTTTGACCGGGGCGCCCGGAGCGCTCGGGGCGCCCGCATTGACCGAGTCAAGCCTTCATCCTCTTGGCTTCGCGAGGGGGTGCTTCGGCAGCTGGCACTGGGGGCGCCCGCGACAGGCAGGGCGCCCGCGACAGGCAGGGCGCCCGCGACAGGCGGGGCGCCCACGACAGGCGGGGTGCCCGGAGCATCCGGGGCGCCCCGACATATAACTGTCGAGGCGTGTTTTCGCTCCTGCTAACTTGGGTTGACCTTGGGGGCGCCCGGAACATCCGGGGCGCCCTGCTCAGCTTCTGCCTCACTCCTTTGAGGATCTCTGAGCTGCAGATACTCAGTCCTTTGGTCCTGCATCCAAGGTTAGTCCAAAAAGCAGTATTATATTATTTTATACAGTCTTAGCTGTCTTGGTTCTGACTTTGGGTCTCTAAAATGGAACCCTAGGTTGAACCAACGCCTACTGTTCCCTCGACGGGGAATGCGTCCTCACCTACTCCTCTCGGGAGAATGTACCTGATGCCAACCGCTCCTTTGGTTAGACTTTTGCCTAGCGGTCCTTTGCCAGGTCTTAGATGCCGAGCTGTCCTACACCCGGTGCCTAGCATTCCTTCGCTAGGGCTTCAGTCCCAAGCTGTCCTTCGCCTGGCGCCTAGCAGTCTTTCGCTAGGGCTTTGTATCCTGGCATTCCTTCGCCAGGTGCCTAACAGTCCTTCTCTAGGGCTTTGTATCCTGGCATTCCTTCGCCAGGTGCCTAGCAGCCCTTCGCTAGGAATTTGTTTCCTGCACACTTAATGAGCATATTAGATAACAAATAACACTTAACTTTGAATCCTTTGCCAATATCAAAACAAGGTTCGATATGGTGCTTCCTGCACCAACAATCTCCCCCTTTTTGATTTATGGCAACACAATTCAATGTTAAGTTAAAAACATTATAATAGTTAGGAACATAAGGTAAACAATGAAGTATAACTGTTTATGAACAGAATAAATAGAGTTGAAAAAAAATTCTTTATTTTTTCATACCCCCCCTAAAACCCTGAATACGTGTGTTATAAAACACTTAAAACACTTAACTTTTACCTTTCCTCCCCCTTTGACATATATCAAAAATATACATGGGTGACCAAGGTTTCTAATAGGGAGTTTTACAAAAGTAAATTCAAGTCATGCTCAGACAAACTTTGTTTACTAAGGAAAAATTTACTTAGAAATATTTGCAAAAAGATGCTCTTAGAAATTTTTGAAAGCACACTTAGAAATTCAAGTTTGCTTTTTTGAATAAGAGAAAGCTTTTAAAAAATATTTTGATTTTGAACAATTTGAGCTTTTTCTCTCCTTAGCTGTTTATTAATAAAGAAATATATTTTGAAAAAAGTCTTAAGATACAAAAAAATTATGTATCCGAGCCTATGAGTTTTGAAAACATAAAAGTATAACTCTTGAAAGTCTAGCAAAAAGATTAAATTGCACCAACAAAGCTCGACTTTGAAAGGTATTGTGCAATTTTGAAAAAAATTATATTTATAGGCAAATCTTTAGAAAATTCACGTATTTAGAATACTATTGCCTTAGAAAAGTATTAGTACTTTTTGAAAACATTATATTTTGAAAAATATAAGTACTTTTGAAAACATATGCATTTTCGAAAAATATGCAAATACTTTTGACAAAAATAGATTTGAGCCTTTTTGGAAAGTCTAAGTACTATTTTTGAAAACTATTAGACTTTGAAAAATATAAATAATTTTTGAAAAGTATTATGCATTTGAAAACATAATATTTTACTTGACTAGGTTTCTTCTCCAGTCTGACACAATCCTAGAAAATATTGTTGACTACAAGGACATTTTCTGTAGCGACCCGACCTCTTACTGTCTTCAGACGGATCGTTACTTTACTCTACTTCTCAACTCTTATACATGACTAAAGAAAATTGCGGAAATCTTTTTTTTTTCTTTTAAATTCTGCTAACAATTATATTCTAACTTAAGCAATCATGTATAATAATACCATGTCATACTTCCTTCTCAATCTCGTAGTTGAATCTTATTGAAAACAGCCTTACCAACCAAAACAGCCCGTACCAGTCGACTGATGACGTCATCAGTCGACTGATACGGCTGTAACCTGTTTTTACAGGTTTCGGCCCCTTGCTTCCCAAGTCCACCATTCCTTCAATTTCGAGCCATATCAAACTACAACATCATTTCTATACTCTATATCAGTTTCCTAAACGATTTAGCCATTCAAACGAATTCATAATCTTGAATTTAGGACTTTTATGGAAGGAAACGAACTAAACAAGTTTATATAAACTTTAACAATGGATATTGTACCAATCTTAACTTCTATTACTTTATGACACCAAATACATGTTCTATGACCTTGCTAAAACATCATGAAATGTGAATGCAACTTTTCTAAACATATTCGAGCAATGAAACTTAATTCAAAAGGAAAATTGATACTATCTTGGCACAAACACTTTTTCTCTAACAAAGTATCAATATTTCTAACTACTCACACTTTTACTCATCTAATGCAATCATGGGAATATATATGCTAAAGGAATTGACATGGAATCTTTACTCTAAGAATTTAGCATATAAAACTATCCAAAACTCAAATACTCCATAATCTCCATAAAGTAAGAACTTGTAATTTGAATAAACTTAAACACTGCAATTCAAATAACTAAATAGTCTCGTCTCAAAGATCTCTCCATAATCAGCCACCACACACACTTTGCTCAGCACCGCCTCGTCGCCTTCCTTCAGAATTGCCTGCCTTTACCTTTATCTGCAATAAGAGGAAATGCATCTATAAGCAAAAAGCTTAGTAAGTACTATCTAGCTCACAAAAACTCGAAATATGCAAACATGCTTCTAGATCAAACTGAACATCATATGAGATACTAATATGCTTGAAAGAAAAACTAATAACATGTATAACTCAAAACATGCATACTCAAGCAATAATAAATCTCATTTTACTTTTCTTGGCTCAACTTGAAACTTTAGCTATTCTTTAACTTTTGAAAATTTTCTTAAACTTTCGAAAACTTTGCTAAAGCATATACTTGAAAATAATAATCACTTGGATCCACTGAAGACGTAAGTACCATCTCATGCGCGTTCCCTACAAGGTTGGGGTAGCGAGCCACCAATCCTAATAGAGCAGACCTTGGTCTACCAGGGCCAAGACCTTGGAATTGGACACCTGGATTTCTTTAACGACGCCCTTGGACGCCGGGTACTGGTCTTATAAAATAAAATAGCTTTTCTTTCTTTTCTTTCTTATCTTTAAATGCCTTGGCATTTTAATGAGCCCCTTGTGTGCTCAAATCCCTAAGTCTTGACTTTTGGGGATTTCTTAAGGCCTTGGCCTTTTCTTTTCTTATCTTTATCTTCTTTTCTTTTCTCATAGCTTTTCTTGGTCCCTAATCTCATATAGGGTGTTTATCAAACATATACAAGCATATAAGAACTAAGATCACATGCAAAAACTAAAGCAAAAAGGAAAAATTCTCTTTTAAAAACTTTTAAAGGAAATTCTCGCGGAAAAACCGCCTCTTACTGCAGGTGAGCAGTACTTACATTGATATCTTGGACTTACAACCAAGATTGAGGTCTAGAACTCGGGAGAAACTCGAGATCTCGAAGAATTCTTCACGTCTACGCGTTCCTCTCGTCGCGGGGATCTCGAATATAGTATTATCTCTTGGAGAAAGGGTCTCGGACGGCTCTCTTGGCTTGGTGTTGGTGTCGCCCAAGAGAGGAGAGGGAGAGGAGGGGTCGGCGCAGGTTAGGGGAAGGAGAGGGTTTGAGAGAAAATAAAACTTCTCCCTTTAATTAGCTATTTATACTTAAGGGTCGGATTAACTTAACTGCAGCTTAAGTATTTGTCCTTCTTTTCTTTTCTGTGCTTGATACCTAGCCCAGCTGGCCGCGCGCTCTCTTGGTCTCGTGGTGGTCGCTGGTTCGAACCCCCGCTGCCCCTTATGGTATTTTCCTATTTTGGCTTCTTTTTCCTTTTTCTTTTTCTTTTTCCAAAAATACCAAACGGACTCGGAAAATTCCATAAAAATACTCTAAAAATTCCTAAAAATATCTAGAATATTTCTAAATCATTTCTAAATAATTCTAAGGACTTTAAGAACTAAAAATGGAAATTTTGGGGCGTTACATTTTCCTAGGTGTCCTGGAAATTTCTTCAACCCAAGTAAATATTATTTCAAAAATAATTTCATAAGCCACAAGAATTTTGAAAGATAAAATAATAGTTTTTGAAAGAAAAATTATTTAAGTTTTCAACAGGATTTTAAACGTGTAATGCATAAAAAATATTCAATAATTCTTTCAATTTGATCTCCCCCTAAATATGACCCAGTCCTAGGAAGCTTGTTGACTACAAGCGGTCTTCCTCTGAGTTTTAAGGTTTGATTTAAATTATAAGAATTATCTAATAACTTCAAAACAAATAATTACCAAAAAAACATTTCAGAAATTCTTCTTTTGACTCAAACTCCTCCTAAATTTGACACATCCTAGGAGTCCTTATAGATCATGAAGTGGACCTTCTTCTGTGTCTTTAGGGTTTATTAAAATCAAAATAATCATTTTGAACAATCTTCTGAGTATGATAACTTTCAAGATAAATTTTTGAAAACATAACTTGAAATGATAGCACAGTTTTCGAAAATCATGATGATAATTTTTCAAAGAGATAGTAATATCGAGGGTTTTTGAATAAGTTTTAAAGCATTAGGTTTTTAAAAAATCTGAATTTTTCAAAAAAAAGATTAAGAAGAACTCCCCCTGTATCCGACACAGTCTGTCTTTTATCTAAGTTCCTTAAGGGACTTCAGTGTTGACCAGGTTGACTAGGGTTAACTCAGTTTACTACGTTTGACAGATCAATAACTAAATCAAACAAGCCTTAGATTCTATCTAACATGTGTCTATTGTGATATTTACATGAAATTCACTATTTTGAAAAAATAGGGTACAGTAAACTAAATTAATTTGCCAAATAGAGATAATTTTGAATAACCTTTGCACACCTTTTTATTTAAAAGGATAGTGAATTATGCTTTTAGGTCCTAGATGTCTCACCCAGTTCTACGTGATCAAGCATGTTAACCTTATGGGTTTTATGAGACAAATTTTAGTAGAAATAAGAAGTTATTTTGAAGAATCATGATTAATTTTAAAAAAGTTAAATTAATTTTGAAAAGCAATTAGTTTTGAATTTATTTTGAAAAAGAGTGTTTGAATCTACGATCAATTGAAATTTGTGTTAGATTTGAATTTGACAAGAAGTAACTTGAATTTGAATTTCAAAAATTGGCTTCCAGGTCTTGGCGAGGCACTAGGCCTTCTTTGGTCGTAGCCTTATTGGATCATCAACCCTTTCCTTGATAAAGCCTTTTAGTGAAATTTCATTTTCAAAATTACTTTTTGAAAAATTCTGGTCTAACTAGTTTAGGTCTTGGATCGGTAGCTTCGGCTAGTTCCGCCAAGATGGCTTCCCTAACGTACTATCATCTCACCTCCACCCAATACTATGTTGTTCAAATTTTAATTAACTGATTTAGTCCTTACCTAATTCTAAGCAAAAAAAAACACGAAAATAAAAAGAAACACATAATTAAAACAAACAATTGTCTAAGTAAGGTCACAATTGGAGTAATACTCCGGATTTTCGAAATCAGCAAGATTATGAATTAAATTTTCTAACTTATTGACCTTATATTTTAGGGTTTCATTTTCTTGTTTCAATTTTCTGAAATTTGCTTTAATTAAGTTACATGAATCAATCACATTATTCAAGGTAAATAACGGATTTTCAAATACTGTAAATTTACCATTGTTGATTGTTTGTCCGGCATTCTTGGTAGCTCTTTTATCTGTGCATTCACTTTTGTAATGCCCGAACTCCTGGCACTTAAAGCATTGAATGCGACTTTTGTCCTTTCGTGCTTTTGGAACTGATTCCTTTGTCGCCGTCGGTGGTGTCGTTCGAATCTTACGAGTAGCACACTCACTTTGGTAGTGCCCTCTCTCCCTGCATGTGTAACAAATTACATGATTAAAATATGAATTTACACTTTTACCTTTTGGTTCTTTATTGGGAATCTCCCCCTTGATTCTTGTCGCCTCGGATCTAGGCTCATCTTCTGATTCTGTGTTTGAGTCAGACTCGGGTACTAATCGAAGCTCCTTCTTTGGTGGTTCTTTAGGATTTTTTCCCTGCAACAGAATTTACACCTTCCTCGACCATTACAGTATCTGTTTGATTATTTAATTTTAATTTTGAAAAGAATTCAAAATCGGTTACCGTCTCAGTCAATTCGTCGTCTGATTCTGGTTCGACTTTGGATTCGGGTTCAGGCTCTGACTCGGCTGTTTATGCTTGGACCGAAAGTGCAAGATAACTTACCTGATCTTCTTCTTCATCTGAGATCTCTTGATGAAGGTCAATCAGTTTTTCCCAGATTTCTCTAGCACATCTGAAGGATCTGACCCGCTTCAATTCTTCATTGGTTAGGCCACATTGTAGGATTGCAGTAGCCCTTGCATCTGTCTCAATCTTCCTCAGAGTTGGTTCATCTAGTTGGTCCCACATAATTGATAATCCATCTTCTGTAGGGAGGAAGAACCCTGTTTGAATGATAATCCATATGTCCATATGGGCCTTCAGATGGAACTCCATTTGACTTCTCCAATGATTGAAGTTCTCGTCGGAGAATAGCGGTAGACGGACACTGTTCCACTCTTGGTTGGCCATTTAGTTTAACCTCATACAGAAAAGAAATAACAGAATGTACCAAGACTTGGTCTTGGATTAGTAGTGCGGGAGAAGGAAAAAATAGCCAAAAAAAAATATTGTACGAATTTCGAGGCAGAATAATAAAAAAAATTTATGTCAAATTTTTGAAAATGTTACTTTATCAATTTTGATTAATGATAAAAAGTAAGACTTTAATGTTTGGGAGAAAATTTGCTCAGATTAAGGTAGCACGATTTTTGAGAAAAAATAATATTAAAATAATAATAAAAAAGTTTGTGACAAATTTTCAAAAATTGATTATTTTTAACAATTCTAACTTATGGTGAAAAAATGAGAATTCAAAATTGAAAAGAATTAACTAAAAAGGCGAAAAGATCGAGTGGTGTTGATTAACTAAAAAGAAAAGAATTAAAAATTTGTAAATCCAAAAAACTTTCAAACTGGTGGTTGCACCAAGTTTGAACTACCCCGCTCTGATACCACTTGTTGGATCGAGAGAACCGATAGAGGGAGGGTGAATATCGGAAAACATTCGGATTTGAGATAGAGAAATTGCACAGCGGAAGATTAAAAACAAACACGCAAACACAGTGATTTTTACTTGGTTCGGAGCCTAGGTCGACTCCTACTCCAAGGCCCACGGTCGTTGACCGTTTACTGCGGGCAATACTATAATCGCGCAATAACAATTTACAGTATTGAATTACAAATGTAGCAAGTTAAACTTTTAAAAATAAAAAACTCTTCTTTTACCGACGTCCGATGTAGGTTGTCTTTTTTGGAGCAGCGGGACGTCGTCGGCTCGAGTTGGGAGGTTTCCGGAGCGAGGCGCGAGAGCAGAAGAGCGTAGAAGCGTTGAATCAAGTTGTTGCTTGAAGCTTGGGGTTGAGGGCCCTTTATATAGGGCCTGGGGGCGCCCGGGACGTCGGGGGCGCCCCCCCCCCCACATGGCGGTCGATCCGTCTCCAGCTCGGTCAACATCTGATCCCTTCAAAATCGGGATCAGGTGTGACCGGGGCGCCCGGAGCGCTCGGGGCGCCCGCATTGACCGGGTCAAGCCTTCATCCTCTTGGCTTCGCGAGGGGGTGCTTCGGCAGTTGGCACTGGGGGCGCCCACGACAGGCGGGGCGCCCGGAGCATCCGGGGCGCCTTGACATATAACTGTCGAGGCGTGTTTTCACTCCTGCTAACTTGAGTTGACCTTGGGGGCGCCCGGAACATCCGGGGCACCCTGCTCAGCTTCTGCCTCACTCCTTTGAGGCTCTCTGAGCTGCAGATACTCAGTCCTTCGGTCCTGCATCCAGGGTTTGTCCAAAAAGCAGTATTATATTATTTTATACAGCCTTAGCTGTCTTGGTTCTGACTTTGGGTCTCCAAAATGGAACCCTAGGTCGAACCGATGCCTACTGTTCCCTCGACAGGGAACGCGTCCTCACCTACTCCTCTCGGGAGAATGTACTGTTGGGACCGGGTGCATGTCGACAAGGATACGGGTTCGTAAAATTTTAAATTTTTACGTGCAGCGGAAGAATTAGCATAAAATAATTTTCTAAATTATTTTAACCACGTATCTAGCATGCAACCTTATGATGTGTTGACATAATCATAAATTAAAACTTTGCGGAAAAGTAAACTAATTTACTAAGTACCTCTCGTAACTCGAAGTAAGGGACGAGATCCAACCGTAGCGTCCCTTGGAAGCTCCGCCTCTATTCGCGTCCACGCCGAGTTCTCTTCGGGATGACTTCGCAAAGTCACGAGTTTTGTGCCGACGAGAACTACTAGATTCTCCGAAGACACAACTAGAAGAACAAGAGAAAAGATAGGAAACTAACCAACAAGAAACGGAATCCAAATTCCGGGAAGAGAGGAGTTGCGATCCGCTTCTTCTTCTTCTTGTTTGGCTTCTCCTTCTTCTTGATAGCTCACGGCAACCAACCCTAGGGAAGGAGGTGCGCCGACCCTAGGTGGATGAAGGGGCGCTGGCCCTAGATCTCAAGGAGGGCGCCGGCCCTAGCTTGGGAAGGAGAAGGAGAGAAGAGAATAATAGAGAGAGAGGGAGAGAGTTAATCTCTTGAGAGCTCTATTGATTGGAATTAAGGGCTTGCCTTTGGTTCCTTTATATAGTAGCCTCTCCCTTGCCAAGTCTCCCTCTTAACAGAATTAACGGAATTAGTTATCATAAGAAATTTATCTTATAAATTTTCTTATGACTTATTCCGTTATTCTTAGTTTTTATTATAACTAACTTTATAATAAAACAAATTCTCTTTCCCTTTAATTATGAAATAAATTTGTATAAAATTTTCTTATCATGGATAAATCAATTCATAATTGATTTTATAAATTAAAATTAAACCAATTCATGGTTCATTTTAATTTCCGTAAAAAGAATAAATTTACTACAAATTTCTTTATAAATCTCTTTATATATCAATTTATTTATCCATAATTTATAAAACAAATCGCGCTAGATTTATTTTATTAATTAAACCAATTAAATTGGTTTGTTCCCTTTTATTGGCCGGCCAAACCAAGAGGGTGGATACCCTCTTTGGCCGGCCAAACCAAGCCGTTTCCATCGCGAATTAAACTCATTTAATTCGCCCAATAAGCCTTCACAAGAGTTAGCCATTTTAAGTTTCCGTTGCGCCTCTGATTAACTCAGATTCGACTTATTTCTCTTGATCGGAAAATCTAATTTTCAACTCGTTTTAAATCCCTCGGATTACTCGTAGTGCGTGTGACTAAATAGGCTTTCGATTTATGTTGGCCGTCTATAATCAACTAATTATAGAACGATCATGAGTGGCACCTAGTAGTACATCATGACCCCCAATTAATCGAAAGATCAATGGTTGACCTCAGAAGTAATTCTGAAACCCTTCAGCAGCTCTAATGAATCGTGCCCCATTCCCTTCACCAACTTATACCCACTTGGTTCAGGACATGGTCTGTTTGTGTCAGTCCCCACTAGACTGACTACGTCACACCTAGCCCAAGTAGTGTCTTTCTCGTCCTTTGGATTTCTAATTACTCTCATGTATTTAAGAGACTCGCACTCTAAACATGATATACTCTGGCCAGAGGTTTTGAGTAACAATCCGACGATAGGCCTGGGTATACATCTCCTCGCAAGGAGTGGTGAATCCTTTGTAGGCTGTTTAAACATCTTCGGGCACTTCGGCTTATACCCAATCATCCTGGGTCCACACCTCCTTGGAGATGCTTGCTTAAGATGTTAAAGTATAAGTCTCCATGACCAAGATGACTTGAACACCGCAAGTCAAAGGAACATCGCACTTAAGCTGCAGTAAGAACTTCATTGACATATCTATATAGATAATCATATGAAGTCTTACAGCTAGTCACTCCAATGAACTAGTTCCCTTAACTAGCATCCATGTTTATCTCCGGACATCCCAATGTCACCAGCCAGTGAGAATCAGCTGATTAGAGAATAACCCATGCTAGTCTCAACAGAATTGATAGTGTCCGTTTTTATCAATTCATCGACTAGGGATATTTTCAATACTTCACATTTGCACATTTAGAGATAATCACTAGTTATGATCCCATCACAAATTCTCTTATGCTGTGAGTTGTATTGCGGACATTCAGTAGATGAGTTTAAGATCCCAATCAAATACACAAACATGTATACTCAAATAGTGAATTATCATTTATTAAAATAAATGTTTACAATCATAAGGCGATTGCCTTAGTACACTTCTCTCATATCACTAACATGTACCTGATGCCAACCGCTCCTTTGGTTAGACTTTTGCCTGGCGGTCCTTTGCCAGGTCTTAGATGCCGAGCTGTCCTTCACCCGGTGCCTAGCATTCCTCATTCCTTCGCTAGGGCTTCAGTCCCAAGTTGTCCTTCGCCTGGCGCCTAGCAGTCCTTCGCTAGGGCTTTGTATCCTGGCATTCCTTCGCCAGGTGCCTAGCAGTCCTTCGCTAGGGATTTGTATCCTGGCATTCCTTCGCCAGGTGCCTAGCAGCCCTTCGCTAGGACTTTGTTTCCTACACACTTAATGAGCATATTAGATAACAAATAACACTTAACTTTGAATCCTTTGCCAATATCAAAACAAGGTTCGATATGATGCTTCCTGCACCAACACGGAGTTCCTCCCCTCCACAACAAATTCCACGTGGGCAGACCTCCGGTGACTGGACATCACCTCCGATTCCTTCCGAAACAAATTTGGCGTCGTCTGTGGGAAACTGGCAAAGCACCTGAAGGAGCACCGATGGCAGGGTTGGAGGAACAACCCATTGTCCGTACAAGGGAGGACTTTGATCTTCAAGAGGTCTTGCCAGAGGACCTCGCCCATCCGCAAGAAGATGAAGGACCTAAGTATTGGATCGTAGAAACTCGATAGAGGGGGGGTGAATATCGAGATCAAATCTTTTCGGAAGAATAGAGAAAATACGCAGCGGAAAGTAATAAATCAATCGCAAACTCAGGTTGGTTTTACTTGGTTCGGAGTCGCGGTCGACTCCTACTCTAAGGCCCACGGTCCTTGACCGTTTACTTTGGGCAATTCTATAGTCGTAAAAATAGTTTTACAAATTTAGTACAGAAATAGAATTGAAATTTAAACTAGCAACACTTTCGTTACTGACGCCCGAGGTGGATCGAATTTCGGAGCAGAGAGTCATCGTTGGCGCTGGAATCTCGAAGTTGAAGCTTGTCAAAGCGTAGCGCTTGAGCGAAAGTGCTTGGAGCGTTGAGAGCGATGTATCTCGAAGCCTTGGGGGTGAACCCCCTTTTATAGCACCCATGGGGGCGCCTGTGTCGATGGGGGCGCCTACACGTGGCCTTCCCTGCGCGATCTCTTATCCGCAGACTCGGTCAGCGCTTATCCATCTTCACTGGGGCGCCTGAGCTGATGGGGGCGCCCGTATGATCCCAGGCGCCTGAGCTGAGTACGTCCAGAGGCTTCGTGGCAGTTTGCTTCGCTTGCTTCTGTTTTGCCTTTGCACTGGGGCGCCTGTATCCATCCGGGCGCCTAACCCCAGTGAGGCACCTCACTCCATTGAGGCGCCTCAGCTGCAGAAATCCAGTCCTTCGATCCCTGCAACCAAGGTTAGTTTCAAAACAAAAAGAAGCAAACATGTTAGCCATTATTTACAGCCTAAGCTGTCTTGGTACTGACTTTGGGTCTTCTAAATGGAATCCTAGGTCGAACCGACGCCTACTGTTCCCTCGACGGGGAACGCATCCTCACCTACTCCTCTCAGGAGAGTTTACCTTTTGCCAATCGGCTCCTTCGGTTGGACTTTTGCCCAATCCACCTGACCAGGTCTTCGTGCCCAACTTCCGGTCAAGTCTTTGGTGCCCAGCCCTTTGCCTGGACTTCTTGCCCAGTCCTCGACCAGGACTTCTTTGCCGAACGTCCGGTCAGGTCTTCTTGCCCAGTCCTTGACTAGGACTTCTTGCCCAGCCCTTTGCCAGGACTTCTTGCCCAGTCCTCGACCAGGATTTCTTTGCCCAACTTCCGGTCAGGTCTTCTTGCCCAGTCCTTGACCAGGACTTCTTGCCCAGCCCTTTGCCAGGACTTCTTGCCTAGTGTACCTAGGACTTTTCCTACACACTTAGTAGACTTGTTAGATCACAATAACACCTTAACTTCTGAACCCTTTGCCATTATCAAAACCCAGGTTTGACTTAGGTGCTTCCTGCACCAACAATCTCCCCCTTTTTGATTTATGACAACACGGTTCAAAAAGTTAAGTTAAAAACAGATAACAAGCAACGAGTTAACAATATTCAGTTTCCTCCCCCTGAAACGAAAATTCTTCCCTTGAGTTTTTCAATGTTATGTGGGTTTTGTAAACCTTAGATTTTTGCAAGGTTTTCATGCTAAGCAAAGATTTCCAGAAGGTTTTTGCATACTTAGAAAATTTTCAAAAAGTTTTCCATACTTAGAAGAAAAAAAATTCAGAAAAGTTTTTCACATTATACTTAGAAAATTTTCAGAAAAGGTTTTTCACATTTTTCATACTTAGAAAATTTTTAGAAGAATTTTTAAGTTAAACACTTAGAAAATTTTCAAAAGGATTTTTAAGTTAAACATTTAGAAAATTTTCAAAAAGGATTTTTAACTTAAACACTTAGAAAATTTTCAAAAGGATTTTTAAGTTAAACACTTAGAAAATTTTCAAAAGGATTTTTTCAGTTAAACACTTAGAAAATTTCCAAAATATTTTTAAGTTACATCCTTAGCTTTGAGATGATTAAAAAAACATTTTAACGCACTGCACTTAGTTATTTACTTTACTTTTTGAAAAAGAGATAAATTTTTAATTTTTGAAAAATTTATCCTTTCCTTCTCTCCCCCTTTGCCATATATCAAAAAACTAATTATAGCAAAAAAAAAATTAGAGCAAAAGAAAGTGAAGTTCTGTATTGAACCAACTCTAATAGGCATAAACTGGACCAAACCAAATTAAATTGTTCTTGTTCGGGTCATGTCTAACCTGGTTAGCTACTTACTAACTGTCATAAACAGTAGCTTTCGCTAGGGTTCGTCAAGTTAAGTGATCTGTTCAAGTTAAATTTTTTAAGCTTGACACTTAACCTGATTGCTGTTCAATTGGTATTTATTGCCCCAATTACTGCAGATACACTGACTTAAAGTATCTTGAATCAAGGCATAGACCTAAGCATCTCAACATTATCAATCAAAAGTACCCTAAGGTGCTTGTGAGATGCTGGCTTCTAGATCTATAGGTGCATGCAGTTCTAGGGTTAGGGCCTAAGCTAAGTCCATTTGCGAAAAAGCCCTAGTTTTGAAGGGGGTAAGTTTTGAAAAACAACTAAGTCGAAAAATCATTTTAAATTTCAAAACAAAAAAATGATTTTTCACAAAACATTAATTAACAGATAAGAACTAAAATAATTTTTGAAAAAAAATGTAGATCAATCCTATTCCACTAAGCATAAGATCAATTATTAAGCGCATGACTGAGTAGTTGAAGTAAAATTGCATAAGACTAATAACTTATCAGCAAGTAAATATGATAGATGCATAAGAGTTAACTGGTCAACAGGAGGATCAACAAAGTCAAACAGTCAACGATACAATAAGATAGCTGAAAAACGTCACTCTGATCTATGAAGAAGGGCCAGGAGGGTCGAATGAGCCAGGCTGCCAAGACCGAAACAAGGACATCATTTCATTGTATCGCGCCTCGTTTGTCTCTCGATCGGCTCGGAGGGTGTCCATGTGCTCAATGTGATGGGCCTCGATCTCCTCCCTGAGGCTGTGCATCTCCGTCTGCAATAGTGTAATGCGCTGGTCAGTGGTCAGTGGAGGAGGCTCCTATAAGTGCTTGTTGATCTCGGCTGCGAGATCGGCCACGTCTACCTCCACCTCCTCAGAGTCGTCCTACCGTCGAGCCCTCACTCATTTCCATGATAGGACCCCGGTGGTCGAAACGTCTATTCCTGCTAAAGAGAAATTTCTACACCCGATTTCATCAAACTCCGTCATCGAGATGATCTCTCCAGCAGTGATGTCGCGACCATGGTGGTGAAGGAGGGCGGTGATAATATGACAGTAGGGCATTCGTACTCGATCGTGAGTAGATACGCTCGATGCGTAAATGATGGTGTGGAACATGTGGAGGCCTATGTCTATATCTAACTGATGGATCATGGCGTAGAGTAGAAAAGTATGAAAAGGTCGCATGGTCGCAACATCTCGGGTGGTGAGTGGGAGAACACAACGAACTATAACTCTGTAGAGAGCATAATCCTGGACTCGAAGGTCAACGGACTGAAACCGCCGTGCTAACGGGTTCCGCACATCTCCGAAAAAGTAGGAGTAAAGAGTGTCTAGGTTGATGTGCGAATAGGGGGGAGCGAAGGGAGGGTCGGCCGGAGGATAGCAACAAAAGGTTGATTGTGACTGTCGTAGTCTAAGGAATCGATTAAACAAAGTTGGAGAAATAGTGAGAGGAGTGCCTTGTACGGTGGTAGAGTAGAGCAGGTCGTCAATTTTGACTAGGTTGTTATAAAATTTGGCACACAATGTCGAATTTATTGGATGTGTACAGTAGACAAGATGGTCTAATTGATAGAAATTTATATCATTCATTGCTACTGGGCAAGATTGAGTAAAAAATTGCCTATTCAAGAAGCTCGTCTTGATAGGTTTGTAGGTGATGGATGAGAATTTGTTAAACAAGTCTAGGGTTGGAAGCCTAGGATCCGGGCTAGGTTCGACCCCTGGGTCAGCTTGTGTGACATGACATTTTCTAGATAGATAAAGAAAATTATGCATTTACTAAGCGCTATAATAGGAAAATTAATTCTAAATGCATAATTAAAGTAGTACCGGGGAGGCATTTACGACGCGAGACGTTTGAAGACAAGGAGGGAGCGTTCAGGCGCCTTAGGAAGAAGAAGAATGAAGAATGATTTGTTTGGTGTGGGAGATGAAGAGGGATTGAAGGCTTTATATAGGGTTACCCGGGCGCTGTGAGGGGCTAGGCGCCCATGTTCAGTGGGCGCCGTAGGTCCGGACTGTGTCAGTGGTCAGCTGCTTTTGGCAGATTGATCGTCTTGGATGAAGATAAAGCTATAGGTGCCCGACAGGTACAGGCGACGGGTCAGGTGTGTAGGGGTTGACAGTTTGGCTGTTGGTCAGATAAGTCTGAGGCGCCCGACGGTCACAACGCCGTGTTGACCAGGGTTTGAATATTGACCAGTTTGACTATTGACATGGTTGACTGTGTTGACCAAGTTTGACACAGTTGACTCATACCATCAAGCCTAGATGATATACAATTCGAATTGATTTTGAGCACATTTTGAAAGCAGTTCAAATTTTAAAATAATTATACTATTAGGTCTAGATATCACACTCAGTTTACGTGATAAAACATGTTAACCTTATAATTTTTGTGAGACTAGTTTTAACAAAAAAACGAAGATTTTAAGTTTGAAAAACATAGTTAATTTTGAAAGGTTAAATTAATTTTGAAATTAAGTTTAAGTTTATTTTGAAAGGTGGTTGAATCTAAGATTAGTTGAAATTTGTGTTAGATTCAAATCTGACAATAGTAAAGTGAATTTGATTTTCTATAATTGGCTTCCAGGTCATGGCGAGACACTAGGCCTTCTTTGGCCGTAGCCTTATTGGATCATCATCCTTTCCTTGACAAATCTTTTATAGAAAATTTATCTTCAAGTTACTTCTTGAAAGATTTTGGTATAACTAGCTTGGGTCTTGGATCGGTAGCTTCGGCTAGTTCCACCAGACTAAACAGACCAAGTAGAGTATACATGACCTTATTAGAAAGGCTTCCCTAACGTACTATCATCTCACCTCCACCCAATACTAGGTTGTTCAAATTTCAACTAAGTCATTTTGTCCTTAGTCTAACCAGTCCTAGATCTAAACATGATAATTGCAGTAGTAAATAAACAAGAAAGCATGCAATAATAAAAATAAAAATAAGCATGAAGAAAAAAAATTTAAAAAAACATATCTAATAAAAATTGTTTTTATATTGGCTCCCCCGGACTAAAGCCTCGATAATGGTTAGGCAAGATGTGAATCTTGTCCTTGGGGATACAATACTGGTTTGGTCCAACTTAGTTGTGTTGGTGCAAGTTGCATCAGTGATGCCCTCCTCTAAATGTTTTAATGTTTGACAATATACTTAAGTCAGTGATACATTAAATGAGGGAAGGGGAGTTAAGAGAGGAGTAACAAAATGGACCAAAGTCCTAGTAAACCTAGGCACTAAAACCTGGTGAGTGAAGCTGGGCACTAAGTCCTGGCAAAGGGCTGGGCACCGAAGACCTGCTCGGAAGGTGGACACTAAGTCCTGGTCGAGGACTGGGCAAGAAGACCTGGCCGAGGGTTGGGCACCGAAGTCCTGGTTGAGGACTGGGCAAGAAGACCTGGATGAGGGTTGGGCACCGAAAACCTGGTTCGAGGAATTGGGCACGACGTCTTGGTCCGAGGGACTGAGCAACTTAGCTGAGTGATGACTAAGGACAGAAGTAGAGACGGGTCATGGTTCGGACGTCTCGAGATCCAAGAGTGTCTGAGGCTAAGTAAAAGTCCACCCGAAGGACTGGGGTGGCAACCGTCTCCTGAATGGAGTAGGTGAATGGCGCGTTCTAGGTGGTGTGAACTTGCGTCGGTTCGACCTAGGGTTTTGGGGAGACCCGAAGTCAGAACCAAGACAGCTACGGTTGTAAATATTGGCTAACTTTCTTGCTTTGTTTGGTTTGGAACTAACCTTAGTTGTAGGGACCGAAGGAGTGTGTTTCTGCAGCTTAGAACACCCCAAAGGAAGGGGGTAGGAGACTGGGCTAGGCGCCCGGGAGGTCCCGGGTGCCCAAGGTCAAAGCCAAAACAGCAAAGAAGCAAGAACGCTTCAAAATCACACTGGGCTAGGCGCTCGGGAGGTCCCGGGCGCCAAGGTCAAAGCCAAAGAGGTAATCGAAGCAAATCAGCCATTAAGCCAGTGGACCAAGTCAAGCTAAGCGCCCAGGAGGTCTCGGGCTCCCCAGTCAGCTCCAGAGGCCGAGTCGAAGGGGATAAGAGCTGACCGAGCTACGGATTGAGTTTTCCGCAGATGAAGGCACGTGTCAGGCGCCCCCGACGTCTCAGGCGCCCCCAGGAGCACTATAAAAGGGTGCTCGACCCCAAGGTTTCAAAAGAACAACTTCCAAGAGTGATTCTGATCATTCTGACGGACGACAACACGCTAAAGACGAGGCTCTACGACCGGGAGGCTCCAGGAGGAAGTGCACGACACTTCGGAGGTCCAGATCGGCCGAGCTTCAAACTTTGTTTTGTTCGGATTGCGTTTATTATTCCGCATTCAATTTATTATCTTCTTGAT
>JAGFNQ010002434.1:30055-133039 GCA_024364735.1 Boesenbergia rotunda
GTTTCTTCCGCTGTGCTACTGATAAGGTTGAGTGCAGAAATTTGATAAGTGCCAAAGGTCAAGGTGTTTGGTATATTCACCCCCCCCCCCCTCTCTAGCCATCCGGTTCCAACAAGTGGTATCAGAGCTTGAGGCTCTGTTTTTGCGGATTAACAACAGAGAGCTACATCCATGGCATTGAGGGAAGGCTTCTCCACCACCCGACCTCCATTCTTCGATGGCGCTGATTTCCAATATTGGAGATCGAAGATGGAATATTACTTAAAGATGGACATCAACACTTGGTTTGCGATGAAGGAGGGATTCACCCCTCCTAAGGATTATGAAGGCAAAGAACTCGAATCATGGCGGTGGACAGCCGAACAAACTCGGAAGAGTGAAGCCGACGTGAAGGCGGTCGTCACTCTACAATGCGGCATGAACAAAGACCAACTCATCAAGGTTGGTCCTTTCACAAGTGCAAAGGACTTGTGGAACAAGCTCATCGAACTTCATGAGGGCACCCGAGATTCAAGAATTGCCTAGAGGGACTTGTTCCTCAATCAACTCCAAAATCTCTCCATGAAGGAGAATGAAACGGTAAGTGAGCTCCATAGCCAGTTCAAGGAAGTCCTCAATGGGCTTCATTCGATTGATAAAAAGGTCGAGAATTGCAACCTCGTGAGGTATGTACTAAAAGCATTTCCAAGGAATGCTTTGTAGTCATCCATGGTGGATGCCTACAAAGTATCCAAGGATTTATCCATTATTATGTTAGATGATTTGTTTTGTGAAATGGAATTGCATGAAATGGCTAACAAAGGCCCCAAGGAGAAGGGGATTGCCTTAGTTGCAGGGGACCAATCCAACAAGAAGAAGAAGGAGAAGAAGAAGGAGAAGGAAGTCACTTCATCTTCATCCTCTTCCGAATCCGAGTCAGATTCCGAGGAAGATGGCAGCGACTCCTCATCCTCCAAGATGGCGAACTTTGTGAGAAGGATGATGAGAAGGGGTCGACGCTTCAAGAGTAGAGGTAACTCTAGTGAAGCTAAACTTGATAAGACTAATGCTTCGTGCTTTGAGTGTGGTAGGAAAGGGCATTTCAAGAATGAATGCCCGAAACTAAAGAAGAAGGAGGAGAAATCCAAAAAGAACGAAGAAAAATTCAAGAAGAAGAAGAAGACCTTGAAGGCCACTTGGATGAGTCATCCTCAAGCTCATCCGATGAAGAGAAGGAGGAGAAGAGCACAAGTGGGGGTTGCCAATTCTTAGGCTCGTCCTTAGTGAGTTGGTCAAGTCGGAAGCAACATTGTGTTGCTCTCTCCACGACCGAGGCAGAATACATCGCCATGGGAGAGAGCGTATCGCAATTGTTGTGGATGATACATACTTTAGAGAACTATGGATTGAGTTACAAGGGTGTGCAAGTGTTATGTGATAACATTAGCACAATTAACCTAACCAAGAATCCAGTCCATCATTCTAGGACTAAACATATTGAAGTACGTCACCACTTCATTAGAGATCATGTGGCTAGGGGAGAAATTGTACTCTCACATGTAGAGTCCAAATCAAACCTAGCTGACATTTTCACTAAACCACTCCCCGAAAATGAATTTAGTTTCCTAAGACGGGAGTTGGGAATGTGTCGCGCTTCATAGTTTTCCTAAATGCATACAAAACCCTTCATGATTATTTCGAATTGTTGGGAAACAATTGGGTAACTTTGGGGACATCTCACACAAACTATAAGGTTTACTAAAACATTTTTGTTTGCTAGAAATGAGGTGAGATGTTAGGATCAACAAAATTTCTCAAAATGTCAATGCATCCATTGAGAAATTAAGTTAACGAGATAATAATCACTTCGGTGACCAAGTATGGGGAAAACCAATGCATAACATATGTGTATTTGGCTCCATGATCATACTTGGACATTCCAATCAAGGAAACTTGATTGGAACCTTGGATTTGGCACAAATTGTTTGAATGATTGTTGTTTGAGTTTGACTCCACTTTGGTGGAGTAAAGTGACTTGTTCAAACCCTAAGGACCTTTGATCCTTGATTGGGGATCAATTATAGACGAGGGGTGGCTTCCAAGATTGATATCCTTCACCAAATCCCTTTGGAAATCATGTAACAATCTGAAACTGAAAGTTTCAGATCGTATCTGAAAGTTTCAGGAACCCTGATCGGTCACTGGTCCGATCAGGAGTAGGGCTGATCGGTCCCAGGACCGATCTGGCTCCATCCTGTAACGATCGGTCCACAGACCGATCGGAGGGACAGCAGTGACCTTATGAAATCTTGACCAAACTTAATGAGCTAGCCTGGATCGATCCCCAGACCGGTCTGGCACCCTATGGTGATCGGTCCACAGACCGATCAGGGGGCTCACAGGTTTCCCTCTGAATCCTACTGTTCGTGTCCTGATCGATCAGCCGATCGATCAGGAGAGCTCCTGATCGGTCACCCGACCGATCAAGCCCAGGTCAGTCCGATCAGGCTAAAGCCTGATTGGTCTGGGCGCTATCAGATCGAACGGTGATCCGTTCAAACGCATTAAATTGTGTTTGGTGGACCGATCCACCATCCGATTAATTCCTTCGAAACCTTTCATTGCCGAACCCTAGCGCCGAAACCTCCCACTTGCGCGACCTTCACTTCGTGCGAGAGCTTCCCAGTGCCTTCGTCTTCCTCTCGTGAGTGGGCGTGTGCGGTTCTAAGAGGGCTCTTCCGAGCTCTGTCTTCTTCCTGCGTCCTGCGACGTTCTCTCTTGCTGAGGGGCTTTGCGATCTCTCTTGCGCCGAAGGTTTCTCCTGCACAAGCCTTTCTTCCTTTTAGATTTCAAGAACCTCACTAATGACACCTAAGTAAGTTTTTGTCTCAGTTTTCCCTTCAAATCAGTTCATAGATTATGCTTTAACGCTAACCATGTTTTGTATTGTGTCGTGATCTTCTTGTGTTGGCCATGACCTTTCCTTCCATGCTTCACCATATGATTATGTTCAAATCTATCTTTCACCTCATTATTGTCCTCTTTTTAATCTAATGTCTACCTTATGATTACTCTTTGTATGATCAACTCTTGAATTTTTTATTCAACCTATGTTCGTGTCAACATTGCCCAATTGATTCAAACTATGTGTATGATCAATTCATTCAATTCAATTCTTTAGAAAATCTTCCAAGGGCAAGGAAGCTGCTGAGGGCAGTTCGAGGGGGAAACTCCCTTCTTCATCTGCACCTTCCAGAAGGCCACAGCCTTCTTCAAGCTCCCGATTTCCAAATGCGGCCTGTGAACAGGCATTCCAATCGAGGACCTTCAAATTACTATCCTGCCGATCCATTGATATCACTTTTCTAACTAAACATTATCCGTCGGTCATGGAGATAGTCATGTTTTACAACCTGGGCTTCCTTCTTTCCTTGGAACGGACCATCAATTACGAACTAGTCTTAGAGTTCTATAACAATCTTCAGCAGGGACCTCAAGGGGGCTTCGAGTTCACCACTCGAGTCGCCAAGAGGAACCTTGATTTTTCTTACGAGACCTTGGCAGAGTATTTGGGTGGTCGACGATCACCGAATCTGTATTCAATCTACCCTGAGCTTCCTGATCCTTTATTGGCACCTTTTTCAGATGTTACCCCCGACTCCATCTATCAACATTTCTTTGGTCATCCTCGCCCCGCGGGGCTTGATGAGTTGGGTCCTGATTTTCCTACTTTTGCAGCCCTACGACTTGCTCCAGTTGACTACATCCTTTTCAAGATAATCACAAATTGCATCTTGCCCATCACCTCAAAGCCTTTGACCGAGATCCGACCCTACCATTGCCTTATGCTCTATGGCATGCACCACCGGATGGACTTCGATATCATGGAGAGCATCTTCCAGTCTATCCTATCCTATCGAGAGTCGAGCCGTCGCACGGTCTACATGCCATTTGGTCATGTCATCACTGATTGACTTATGTCAGTTGGTGTTGATGTCACCAAAGGCAGGACCGTGCCCATAGTCAAACAGGATTGTCGGCTCGGTCGACGGGCTTTTGCAAAATCTGGCATTATTATTCATGAGCGCGATGGGGCCTTGATTTGGAAGGATGGGAGAGGACTCGGTGACCTACCTGGCGGAGCACCACATTTTCAGGCACCACCCGAGGCTGCTGTACCTCATGAAGCTCCTGCTGCTGACACTGAGTACGACTATGAGCCTGACCCAGATCTATGATGGCAGATCTCCGAGCTGGATCGGATCCTCCAGGAGGATATTCATTTGAGGGAGCTCCATCGAGAGGAGGACCGCTCGGATTTCCGTTCCTTTGATCGCTGATTGACCGGCATAGAGTCTACTGTCTCTGGGGTCCAGGCATTGCAGCAGACTTGGTACGCAGAGTGGCGCCGCCATACATTTCTAGGGGATGCTCATTCAGGCAGTGCTGCACCAGGGTCTGCTGATGCCACGATGGATGATCTTATGCGCGATGACGACCCTCCCGCTGACGGTTGAGTTTGGATGTCCGTTGCCTCTCATGGTGATCAGTGTATTTGACTGTTTAGTTGTGTGACTTTTGGGCTATATGCCCCTTGACTTATCTGTTGTGGCCTTGTGCCACACGTATTTTGACCTTGATGCATATGTCTTGCATCTTGTTATTTCTCTGGATGGTTTATGCTTTGATTTTTCTGAGTTTGCCTTGCATGTCTATTTTACTTGCGTATGCTTATTGTTGATGCTATATTGTACTATCTGCATATTTAATACATAGCTATGTTCATGCCCATGCTCATATGATACATATGCTTGTTTTGCCATGCCTATATCTGTTTGTCATATGTATTCATATGCTTATCAAAAATCAATCAAATCTTTGTTGTTTTGGGATACCCCTAGGGTTGAGGGGGAGTATGGTTTAAACTTAACAGCCCGTCTAGACCCCTTTTCGGTGTTCGACAAAGGGGGAGAGTGTTGGTTGGTTAAGTTTAGGATGATTATATTGTTGGGGGAGGATCTTGATTCCCCTATGATTCTGGAAGTTGAGAAATTGATTGAGAATCCCTAAACATAAAATCGGATTGTCAAACAACAAAAAGGGAGAGATTGTTGATGCAGTCTGACCCTGATTGTTGTTTTGGTGTTGACATCGATTTTAGTTTAGGTTGATTATGATTATTATGATTAAGTCCTGGTTGGGGATCAGGCATGGTATGGAAAATCCTAGCTTGGAGGGCTAGGTGTTGGAAAATCCTAACCTGGAGGGTTAGGTGTTGAAAATCCTAGCTTGGAGGGCTAGGTGTGTGAAAAGTCCTAATTCGGAAGAGGTGGGTGAAAAGTCCTAGCTTGGAGGGCTAGGTGAAAAGTCCTAACTTGGAGGGTTAGGTGAAAATTCCCATCTTGGAGAGTTAGGTGAAAAAGCCCTGGCTTGGAGGGTCAGGTCCTAGCTTGGAGGGCTAGGTTTGGAAAGTCCTAATCCGGAAGAGTTGGGTGAAAAGTCCTAGCTTGGAGGGCTAGGTGAAAAGTCCTAACTTGGAGGGTTAGGTGCAAATTCCCAACTTGGAGGGTTAGGTGAAAAATCCTTAGCTTGGAGGGCTAAGGTGGATGAAACCCTAGCTTGGAGGGCTAGGTTGGAGCCCTTGGATCGGTCTGGTGACCGATCAGGGAGTTGGACCGGTGCTCCTTCGTGGATCGGTCTGGTGACCGATCTAGCGATGACTGATCGGTCTGGTGACCGATCAGGGAGTATGCGTTTCACCCATTGCTTTGCTCCTGATCGGTCTGGTGACCGATCAGGGAGCAAACAGTGAGGTTGAGTTCCCTTGCTAAACTGCTTCTGATCGGTCTGGTGACCGAGCAGGATCACTGTGCAGATCGTTCTGGAGAATGATCCAGCATCGCAGGTTCCTCTCTATGATCGATCAGGATGGAGCCTGATCGGTCTGGTCACGACCTGATCGGTCTGGTGACCGATCAGGAGGTTTCCTGATCGGTCAGGTGATCGATCAGGAGATCTGGACTACGAAGCTCAGAAATTGCCCGATAAAGGGGTGGATCGGTCGGGTGATCGATCCACAACCTGGGATCGGTCTAGTGATCGATCCAGGAGAGTCCCAAAGAAATCGCGATTCCTAATTGAGCGTTGGGGACCGATCAGGATGGAGCCTGATCGGTGTGGACCCAGTCTGATCGGTCTGGTGACCGATCAGGAGGATCTCTGATCGGTCTGGTGACCAATCACTTTAATTCAAAATGCACTGTCAGACGCTCTGATCACGTCTGAACGTATCCGATTCTCTGCGCTTAACATCTGATATATGATTTGCTATTTGATATGCTGCTCTAACACTCTGATTAAGCTGCAGGTGACAGGGAAGGATTCAAACACTCAAGGAGAAGTCAATGGAGGCTTTCCTTGGAGCAGGTTTGTCCGTTTTCCATCTCAGGTTGCAACGGCTGGAGCTGCAGACTGGAGCTGCCGACTGGAGCTTGGCTGAGGGGAGCTCAGGAAGTCCAGGGAGGGCTCAGTGGTAGCTGGCGTTGGTAGGGAAGCAGCTGGAGGCTGCAGGAGATGCTGTCGCCTGGTGCTGAGTGGAGAAACAAAAGGGCGGAAGAAGGCTTCGTTGAAGCAGAGTTCTAGAGTTCGCGAACTGAGTTCTTGCTGCGCCTTTGTGTTCTCCACATCTTGCTTGCGTGTTCTGAAGTTCCATCATCTTGTGCAAGCAACTACAATCTGTGAAGCAACCATTCATTACTTGAGTGCTTGAAGGAGAGAACAAGAAGCTCCGAGTCCAACAACGAGAAGACACGCGGAGAGGGCTCTTGCGTGAGCTCGTTGCTGGGTGGAGCTCTGAGGGAGCTTGTTGTGTTCTTGTCTTTGCTAAGTGCTAAGTAAGATCCTTCTTGTTGTTTCATTGAGCTTAAACATATATCTGTGATTGAAACGCTGTGGAGAGGTTTCTCCACCGAGAAGGAGGTTGCTTTCTATCCGGTGATAACCGGGGCTTGATCTGCCGATGATCAAGGGATCGCCCACCTTAAGGGCACGCCAAGGAGTAGGGGCAAGTTATCCCCAAACCTTGTAAACCCTCCTTGTTAGTGATCTTGCTAGTTGTGTTTGTTTGCCTTTGTTTTCTGTTTTTGTTTTCTGCACTGCTTTGTTTCCATTGTTTCTTCCGTTGTGCTACTGATAAGGTTGAGTGCAGAAATTTGATAAGTGCCAAAGGTCAAAGTGTTTGGCTATATTCACCCCCCCCCCCTCTCTAGCCATCCGAGTTCCAACACAGGTGACAGGGATGGATTCAAACACTCAAGGAGAGTCAATGGAGGTCTTTCCTTAGAGCAGGTTTGTCCATTTTCCATCTCAGGTTGCAACGGACGCTGGCGCTGGCTGGAGCTGCTGACTGGGGCTGGTCTGAGGGAAGCTCAGGGAGTCCAGGAGAGCTCAGTAGGCTGGTGGTTGCAGGAGAGCAGCTGGAGGCTGCAGTGAGATGACCTGGCGATCAGTGGAGGAGACTTAAGCGCCGGGTGGCAAACAAGTCTCCAAGACAATACAACAACGAAGTTTTCTACATTGTGCTTGTGCGATCTGCTGTTTCATCATCTCTTGAGCAAGCGACTGTGATCTTTGAAGCAACCTTGTGTTACTTGAGCATTTGGATGAAGAACCAGGAGGCTTGGCAAGTCCATCAGCGAGAAGACACGAAGAAGAGTGTTCTTGCGTGAGATCTGCGCTGGGTGGAGCTCGGTGAGAAGCTTGCTTGGGTTCTTGCTGTCCTAAGTGCTCTGTAAGATCCTTCTTGTGTTTCATTGTGCTTAAAACTTTATCTTTGTTGAAACACTGTGGAGAGGTTACTCCACCGAGAAGGAGGTTGCTTACTATCCGGATTTTCTGGGGCTTGATCTGCCGACGATCAAGGGATCGCCTACCTTACGGGCACGCCAAGGAGTAGGGGCAAGTTATCCCCGAACCTTGTAAACCCTCTTGTTAGCGTCCTTGTGTTTGTTCTTAGCTTAGGGTTCATTTCTGCATACTCTGTTTTTCTTTAGCTTCCGCTGTGCTACTAACATTTGAGGTGCAGAAAATCGATAGTGATAAAGTTTAAGTGTCTGACTATATTCACCCCCCTTTCTAGCCATCCAAGTTCCAACAGTTATAACTTTTAACAGCTTGGAGTTATACAGCATTCGATGCGCGCTGCGGATGTAACCATTACACGCTGCGAAAAAGTATTTTTCTTGTAGTGATAATCCTCTAAAGTTTTACTTAACATTTGTTCATAAGATAAGTTAGCCAACTTTTGGTGATTTCCCATTTCTCTCCTCATCTTCTCAACTAAACCATTGTGATAGCGTCCTCGCAAATATTAGGTTGGAATGTTATTTCAATTTAATTTGACTCATTCACACTAAAATTTTCATTCTGAACATCTGATGAATAAAAATCAATAGCGTTTGAGTAATTATTATCTTGTTGCTTAAATATAAATTGGTCTTAATCTTTTAGAGAAGCAAAATTAAAATAATCTTCATCTTCATCTAAATGATATATGTTCTTATCTACCTCATGTGATAATCTGTCTTCCTCCTCTGCTATAATATTAATATCAACTTGTGGTGAATTAGAATACAATAGAATTTCTAGTACATTTTGTGCTTCTGATTCAATAATGTTGTTGGTTGATACTTTGCCTAGTGGATGAGGAAGACACGTACTATTTTTCAATGAAAAATAATAGGGAGAATGAAAAAGAAAGAGTGAATGGTAGAGTAAATGACGTCATACTTTACATGTAACAATCTCCGACGGATTCACCGTGCCTCCCAGGGTATAGTTTGATTCGGGGTGGCGGCCGAAGGCCGCCGATGGTGTCCAAGTGATAATCGGCCATGTACATGTAAAGTGTCACGTTATTCACTCAAGTGTCACATTATTCATTCTACCATTCACTCCCTCATTTTTACTCTCCCTATTATAGCTCTTTTTCAATACTAACAATGTCAGATAGTAATTCAATATAAATTGGTGAGTCCGAAAATAAACATAGTGAGTTATGAAAAATAAATAATATAGAATAGAAGTTACTATCTACTAGAACTACTTAAGATTGTAATGTTGTAACAAATGTCAAATGGTAGCTTTTATGATATTATAGAATAATGATTGGGAGAGTAAAAATGAGAGAGTGAAAATCATAATGAATGACGTGACACCTTACATGCACGATCTCCGACGGGTTCACCGTGCCCCCTAGGGTATAGTTTGATTCGGGGCGGCGGCCGAAGGCCGCCGATGGTGTCCAATCGATAATCGGACGTGTGCATGTAAAGTATCACGTCATGCCACGTCATTCACTATGGTTTTCACTTTTTTATTTTCACTCTCTTTATCATTGCTCAATATTATAAGTAGCTTCTAAAATATTATTAGATCAGACCATTATAACAACTGTGATTTGATAGCTATTATAAATTTATAACAGTTATGATATAGTAGATGTTACGTTGTTAGATCAAACTATTATAATAACTGTGAAATTGTAATTATTATAATGTTATAGCTACTACGATATTGAAAGTTGGATGTCTACCAAGGGAGAAAGATGTTTCGACACTTGAATGAATCTAAAATGACATTAAAATTTAAACATTAAATAATAATACAAGGATGACAAATAAAAGATAAATAATAAAAAATTATTATGTATCTGCCATATAATGTGAAGAATAAAAAAAATCTGGTATGCCTGATAGATTTAGACAAACCCATGCCAAACAAACGGTGTAATAGAGTTGATCGAAGAAAACGATAAAAGGTTAATGACTCAACTCAAACGAGGATTCGAAATGTACTCCTTTGTTTTCGAAAAGCACAAAATATCAAATATATTGAATTTGTTCTCTACCCGCTCAGCCGACCTGAAAATCCTAAATCCCCTCCCCGCTCGCCCAACGTAAATCGATTCGTAAAGTAAATCAGTTTGTAAAGTATAATGAATTGAGGACAAGGATCAACATACAAGGGATAAAGAAGGTGAAACGGCATTTTGATTAAAAAAAACATTGAAGTGGAACATCCACAATTCGATTAAAAAAAATGTCCACTTGGTTGGTCGTTTAAAAAAATAATAAAAATTCTACAATATTTTTATATCCCCAAAGGACAGCTGCTACGATGGAAAAGGACATCCATGTGCTGTTCCATCAGAAAGAGGCACCTCTTGAAACGAAATTAAATGATTTTGTATTTGATATGAGAGGGTAGCGCACCACACAAAAAATCCACATAAATATTATTTAATTTTCTCACATATTTCTACCACGTAATTTTGATAAAATATCAGGATATAGATGAAAAAAATATAACCTACCGTAGTAAATATTCTGAATCATCTGAAGGCTGACGAAGACACAACAGTTGCAGTACATTGCAGTAACCATAAATACCAACAATTAATACATGTCCGTACCGTGTATTTATTCAACTAGTTTCTAGTGATTACGATCAAGACCACGATGGCAGCGATACGAAGTAAACACAGCGATTACACAACCGCGGCAGCAGACGGCAGGTTGGTGTAGATGAACCCCCAGATATTCCCGCTCTTATCCTGCTCCAATCCATGGCTTTTTCTGCATTCGGAATAGAACACCGTGTACACCGCCATGGCGTACAGCTCCAACACCGAGCTCGCCGCCGCCACGCCGGCCCAGAGCTTCAACTGATCTTCGGGAGGAGGCGGTGGGCCCGGCGACTGCGCTGCCATCGCCGCGGCGAAGGCCCCAAAGATCGCGATCTGGACCACCTTCAGCACGAGGGTTAGCAGAGTTCCCCTCTTCTTGTTGCCGATGAAGAGCACCACCGACATGGAAAGCGCGCCGATTCCCCAGGTTTCCTCAGCGACGGCAATCGCCAGGCTCATCCTCCAGCGCGTCGAGAGGTAGAGGTAGAGGAAGATCGGGAAAATCAAGGAGAGGGCGCCGTAGGGCGGCAAGAGAGTTGGGTGATCAGAGGATAGCGTTAGGGCGGCGATAGCGAGAGCGTAGAGGAGTGCGAGGCCGAGGGTGAGGAGCAGGACGTAGAGGCGGGTGA
Organism: Boesenbergia rotunda; assembly: GCA_024364735.1. Lineage (NCBI taxonomy): Eukaryota > Viridiplantae > Streptophyta > Magnoliopsida > Zingiberales > Zingiberaceae > Boesenbergia > Boesenbergia rotunda. The sequence continues at coordinate 41,129 of JAGFNQ010002434.1, forward strand.
CCAGGGTCTTGTACCAGCGGCGGGAGATCCGTAAAAGGAGCTGCTTGAGTGAAAGGGACTGGCCGGCGTAGGTCGTAGTGAAGGTGTAGAAGGCGGCGATGAGAAGGAAGAGGGAGGCGAAGAAGAAGGCGAGCGTGGCGAGCGAGGCGACGCGGGCGATGGTCCTGAGGTCGTTCTCGATGTCGCGGAAGAGGGCCGGGAGGGAAGGCAAGAGGGGAAAGGGGCTCTTGAAGAGAGGGGTGAGCTTGGCGACGACGTCGAGGACGAGGGGGGCGATGCAATAGGCGGAGAGGGAGAGGAAGGAGTAGGAGAGGAGGTGGAGGAGGAGGAGAGGGAGGAAGAAAGCGCCGGCCTTGGCCGGGAGCTGGAGAGCTTCCCACAGGATCTGGAGGACTCCTAGGGGGTCGGAGGAGGAGGCCGCCATGGCGGTGTCTCTGGGTAGGTTACAGGGAGACACTGATTTGGCAATGTGAGTGAGTGATGGTTCGTGTTTTTGGGGGAAAAAATTATTATTATTATTATTATTACTATTATTATTATTATTTTCGATTTTGTTGGGATCACAAGTTTTCTTTCCTCCCGTCAATCGTCATTATGGATAAACTTGGATATGCCTCTCTCATCTCATCTCCTTACAAATCGCACTCATCTTGTATTCAAGGTCTGGAACTGAAAAAGGGCGGAGGCAGCAGAAAAGCAACTTAAAGTTGGGAAAGAATTGTCGGTGGGAAATAAAGAGAAAGAAAGAGAATAAACAGAGGAAAAAATAAAGTAAAAAAAATCTATAAAAGAAGAAAAAAAATAATATAGATTACCTAATTAATAATGATTAATGAGATTTTTCTAACTTTGGATGATTGATCTGGTCTCATGAAAATTTCCTATTGACCGTCAAGGTAAATCGGAAAGTATTTCGCGGTGGACGGTCTAGAAGTTCAGCGTCACATTTGGAAGAAAAATTTTTATAAATACTCCATAGCTGGAGATCGAACCACGGATGTCTGGGATAGCAACTAGTTGTCCTACCGTTGCACCATAGTCTCCGGGGCAAAATGGTTAACTAGGTTTTTTTAACCTCGGACGACCCGTCCGACCCCACGTAAGTTTTTCACCGACCGTCAGGATAAATCGGGAAGCGTTCGCGGTGAACGGACGGTCTAGAAGTCTAGCATCCTAGGGTTCCGTCCCATTTGGAGGAAAATTTTTACAAATATACCATAGCTGGGGATCGAATCGTAACTATTTGGGATAGCGACTAATCGTTTTACCATTACTACCTAATTAATAATGCACTGTAAAATTGTGGCGGCCTAGTTAGTTATTGACACAGTGCGACTCGTAATTAAGAGTATAATTGAATCGAGCCTAGATTTGAGTTTAGATTTGATTTGTTATTTCTAAACAATAGTTTAGCTCAACTTTGATTTAAGTTTTAGTTCTTATATTCTTATTCGATTCGTAATAAAATTAAATAGTTAAAATTCGATTCGTAAAAAATTCATTTAAAAATTAAACGAATTTAATTCGAACATGAGATAATTTATTATAATAATTAATAATATATTATTATATTTATTATATATATATAATATATGTGAATTCTTAATAAATATGTTCATAAGTTTCTTAACGAATATGTTTACGAGTCTCTTAACAAATATATTCGTAGATTTCTAAACGAACATATTTACAAATTCATGAATCAAATACAGTTAAACTCGAATTCGATTTTATAATATTTTCAAATTTAAAATCAAATTTAAATTCGACTCGTTAACTTAATTGAATGAATTTGATTTTTTTAAAATCAAAATCTAAATAATTCACGAGCAATTTGGCTCATTTATTCTTAATTATAAATCCTTAATTGTAATGAATTCACGGATGCAATTGGCCGTCACTTTGCAATTGTGACGTTGCAGTCACTCTAATAGCCAATTGGTGGGCCTAACTCATGGCCAATCCAAAGCTTGCTCGGCTAGGTTGAGACTGCCGATTTGTAGCGCTCACAGCGACCTGGTTTTATTATTATTATTATTGCTAATTATTATTATTAATTTGGATATCTGATCCTTCCGCCTAACGAAGCAGAGAAACGGGCGGCCTCTCTTAGTTTACTCATCAGATAAATCTCAAATAGCAAGTGATTCTTCACCTAACAACGAACGTCCCAATTTTTTTTTACTACTGGAAGAAAATATCATATAATACATCAGTTAAAATTCAAATCAGGAATGTTTAGATATTCATGAATGTTAAAATTTAATCATAGAATAATGTGTGAGACATGAATCATATTCAAATTTTTTTGATAATCTAAAGACGTTAGTTTGCTTTTTGAATTTCAACGATACGTGAGAATTTCTAAGAAAATGTAATATATTATAACAAATTTACTTGTAGTACAACAACCTCCCCAATTTGAATCACAAAAGACTTTCATAGCTAAATCATTATGAGAAAGAGTTAACAATCCTCGACTGGTATACTTTTGATGTATTTGAGAATTTGAATGACAACATCCCAATAAAGTATATAGGATCATTTAGCAAAGCTCTTGATCATGTCTAAGAGATGCAGAATGGAGCACCGAACTACGTGATAAAAAGATTAACGGTAATTTATCAAAGGGCGTACCTAAGAATTGAAAATTACCAATTGGCGTACCATGACTTCTATTTTACCAAAGGGCGCAACCCTTTAAGTGAACTTCCTATTATACCCCTTCCGCCACAAAATACCTTTTGCTATTCACATTTTCGAGATATTCGAACCACTTTAACAGTAAATTAATATTTTATTGTTCGGATGACCAGGTAGTCGAAATTTTCTCCATTCTCTCTCAGCGCAACAACGTAAATAGTATTGTCGAAGGTGGAGGATATTGTGCGTGCCCTAGCTGTGCTATAGTCGCGAGCTCATCCCTCGAATCCCTCCGCCCAATCAAAACCTAGGCAAGTATCAAAAGTGTTAGTGTGTGATCCTGAGGCGGCTTTAAGTGTTAACGTTGAAGTCCAGACTGCTTGGCACTATCAAAGTAGGGGTTAGGGTTTCTGCACGGTTGATTTTTATGATAATGGCAGGAAAAAGGTTTGTGGGTGGTTCATCGTCTTCTTCCTTGGCATTATCTTCCAAGGTATGTTAGCGATAGGCTTAGGTATGAACAACATAGTTTGTGAAAACGTTTAAACTTATTTTTATTGAATAAATTTGTAATGTATAAAAACTGTAGGGTTCAGATGACTTTGGACAAAAATTACATTGGTGCAGTGTTTTATGCCACTTTAAACATTTTTTTCAAGCATTTGAAATTTTAAATGATCGACACATTGCGAAGATCAAAGAGTCACTCTTCAGTTTTTTCTTGGACATACAAGAATTGCAGCATATCCGTGGAATTTTGGTTAATATATTTGAAAGTTGGGATTCAACCTCGTAAGTTTTTAAATTCTCAGGTAATAATTTTAATTATGAATTGCAAACAATATCTATAGTAAGAAAAAAACTTGGATATAGATGACCTTAAATGATTTATATTTGATAAATTTAAATGATTTCATTTCAGGTGAAATTCACTTAAGACCCTCGGTAGGCCTGAAATAAAATCATTTCAGGGCTACGGAGGGCCTGAAGTGATTTTACTTCAGGCCCTCGGTAGGTCTGAAATGATTTTATTTCAGGGCTACCGAGGGCCTGAAGTGATTTTACTTCAGGGCCTCGGTAGGCCTGAAATGAATTCATTTCAGGCCCAAAGTGAAATAATTTGAAGCCTATATTCTTGATGATAACTAAATATTTTAATTATTTCAGGTGTACCGGTTGTGTTCACCAGACGAGATGTTGCTTTGTTACTACCGTGGTGTTTCGGTTCCTAATAATTCAACTAAAGCATCGGGGTGACCTCTATCGTACTTACTTCTCAAAAGAAAAATAACCTACCAGAACAAGAATTGAGGAGTTACTTAAACATTATTCTAAAAGTGTTGAATAGAGGATGATGTGTTATTAGTTTGTAAATTATATATTTTGTATATATTTGTTTGTGTTTTATTTTCCTCTAGTATATATAAGGTCCCTCTAGGTCTTGTAGATATAGTAGATGATTATGACAATCTTAGTAGATTCAACTGGGTGGAAGCTATTCATAAATTTTTATCTCCATAATTACCTAAGATTGGGGACTTATTTTTATCAACTCAGGGAAACCAGAGCACCACCAATCTCCCTTACCTAAAGGGATTTGCTGGGCTTTTGACAGTGAGTAGAATTTTCTTAATAAATTTTATAATATTTTGTTGTCATTAATGTAATAGTCTGGAAAACTTTGTGTAGGCTTGGTTTTTGGAGCATGTACCCATTCAAAAACCATACAATGTTGAAGGACCTCGAATAAATAAGTGGAGGAATATTCCATCGCATATTAGTAGGGTGAGGGACCTTGTCGACCAAATCAGGTCGAAGAGGTAATTATTCTAAACTGTGATCTATGTTAGTTTGATATAGATGCAGTAAAATTTGTGTACTTGGTAATTGACAGGTGATCGTTGAAATAATTCTAACCTACATGAAAACACATTGTTTGAGAACCTTGATATTGGTGATGACATTCCACGGACAATGGAGACATCACAAGGATATCACACAGAAGATGTAAGGCTATGTGGTGAATGCATTCTTAAAGACAACCTAATCAAGGAGCTAACAGAGGAGAATATATGTTTGAATGAAAGGGTTAAAGAATTAATTTCAATAATTGAGAAAAGGGGGATGGAGGCTCAAGAATGCTATCCTGTAGTCGTTCCTCTTTCTAATCCAGAATCTTGTAGAACAAGGAGAGGATGTGACCGAACTCGGTATGATTACAGGGATACTCCAATTGAGAGTCCAGTATGCACCAGCTATTACATAAGGGGAAGCGGAGAAAGAAACAAATATCAAATGCCATGGACAAGGGAAAAAGGAAACTTAGTGAGGAGGATATGGATGAAGCAAGAGAAACCATTACTATAATGGAAGTCATGTCTGAAGAAGATATAGAGGAGGAAAAAAAAAGGACTTCCGAACTATACAAAATGAGGCAACAAGGCATTGATGTATGTGTTATTTTCATATAAATTACGTCAAATTTATTGAATTTGATCATTAATTAGTTTGGTCTAAATTTTATCGATGTAGTTTGTGAAGAAACATTTTATGAATTTGAAGAAGAAAAATCAAGATAAAGAAGTGGGCTACCTGATAAATAAATTGGAGAACCTAAAGTATGTTATGAAACATAGTTTAGTTAATATATTTGGGTCTTTAATATATAATCTTATCAATTTACTTGGCAGGTTGGCTAATGAATTTATCTGGGAGGATGTGTTGGGACCGGGTGCATGCCAACGCGGACACGTATTGTAATTGTTACATAATTACATGCAGCGGAAACAAAAGCATGAATAATTTCCTAAATTATTCTAACACATATCCTAAGCATGCAATGTGTTCACATAGTCGTAATATAAAATTTTTGCAGAAAAGGAAATTACTCTACGAATTACCTTGCGTAACTTGGAAGAAGGGACAAGATCCAACTGTTAGCGTCCCTTGAAAGCTCTGCCTCTATTCGTATCCACGCCGAGTATCGTCGGGATCACTTCGCTAAGCCAACTAGATTCTCCGTGAACACGACGAAAACCGAGAGAGTAATCAAATCGAAAGACTCACCACCAAGGTTGGCCGAAGAGGAAGATCGTCGCAAGGAAGAACTTCGTCGCCTTGACGCTTCTTCTTGTGTTCACGGCAAGAAGAAAGAAGGAAGGCCTATGGCTGGCCAAGAGAGAGGGAGAGAAGAAGAGGAGAGAGCCCAAGCAATTCTTGGATAGATCATCTACCATGGCACCCGTTGGGTCCTTTATATAGGGAGAGGTTTCTTAATTCCCAAGCAAACCTCACCATGATTATGGAATAATTTCTCAATCAATCCATAATCAAGGCTCTCATGATCAAGCTTCTTCTTCTTGATTATGGAATAATTTCTCAATCAATCCATAATCAAGGCTCTCTTTCTTTTGGCATGATTATGTAAAATTTATAAAACAAACCAACCATTGGTTCATTATATAAAAATTTATAAAACAAACCAACCATTGGTTCATTATATAGATTTTATTAAACAAACCAACTCATGGTTCATTATATAAAAAATTTATATAAAATTTATATAACCTTTTATAAAATAAACCAACCTTTGGTCTATTTTATAAAACAAACCAAAATAGCCTTATCCTCTTATGGTGGTGGCCGACCATGACAAGAAGAGAGGAGGCGCCCTTCCTTGGCCGGCCCATCTAACCCCAATTGGATCAAATCCCTTAATGAATTAAACTTATTTAATTCACCCATTAAATCTTTAAAAGACTTAGCCATTCTATGCTTTCGATGCGTCTGAAATAAATTCAGTTTTGACTATTGTTTGGACTTACCAAAAATAGTCTATCTCGATTGGAGAATCCAATTCTCAACTCGTTTTAAATCCTTCGAATTACTCGTTATACGTGTGACCAAATAGGCTTTCAATTTATGTTGGCCGTCCATAATTAACTAATTAATTATAGAACGATCATGAGTGACACCTAGTAGTACATCATAATCCCCAATTAATTGAAAGATCAACGGTTGACCTCAGAAATGATTCTGAAACCCTTCAGCAGCTATAATGAATCGTGCCCCATTCCCTTCACCATCTTATACCCACTTGGTTCAGGACATGGTCTATGTGTGTCAGTCCCCACTGGGCTGATTACGTCACACCTAGCCCAAGTAACGTTTCCTCGTCCTATGGATTCTAATTACTCTCATGTATTTAAGAGATTCATCCTCTGAACATGTCATGCTCTGGCTAGAGGCTTCGAGTAATAATCCGACGATAGGCCTCGGGTATACATCTCCTCGCAAGGAGTGGTGAATCCTTTGTAGGCTGTTCAAACATCTTCGGGCACTTCGGCTTATACCCAATCATCCTGGGTCCACACCTCCTTGGAGATGCTTGCTTAAGATGTCAAAGTATAAGTCTCCATGACCAAGATGACTTGAACACCGCAAGTCAAAGGAACATCGCACTTAAGCTGCAGTAAGAACTTTACTGACATATCTATATGTAGACTACCATATGAAGTTTTACAGCCAGTCACTCCAATGAACTAGTTCCCTTAACTAGCATTCATGTTTATCTCCGGGCATCTCAATGTCACCAGCCAGTGAGAATCAGCTGATTAGAGAATAACCCATGCTAGTCTCAACAGAATTGATAGTGTCCGTATTTATCAATTCATCGACTAGGGACAATTTCAATACTTCACAATTGCACATGTAGAGATAATCACTAGTTGTGAATTCATCACAAATTCTCTCATGCTGTGAATTGTATTGCGGACATTCAGTAAATGAGCTTAAGATCTTAATCAAATAATCATGTATACTCAAATAGTGAATATTCATTTATTAAAATAAATGATTACAATCATAAGGCGATTGCCTTAGGACACTTCTCTCATATCACTAACAGGATGCACCCTTTGCTTTGAATTTGCATTCATTCATACAAATCCTCAATGAAGAGGTTTTTACAAAAGGCGAGGTCATTGATGCCTTCTATAAAATTATATTTAGGGGAGCATCCATATGTGGTAGGCCAAACAATAAGTCAATATATTGTTCAACCTTCTTCACAGTAAGTGATGTAAATTAGTATCAATTAATAGATTGTAGAAGACCTAATATTATGATGTGGCTATTAATAATTTTGAGTATGCAAATTTTTAGGCTTCAATAAGATCGTCAAGAAAGTTTTCCCTGTAACAAGTGATGAAGACTGATATGATAGAACTGTTGAGGCAATCTATGGTCCGGAGTGACCAAGTGTTTTGATGTTTGAGCAAAGGGTTTAAGTTAGGTTTACCCTTGTGTTCTTATATGTGTATGTTGAGTGTGTAGGATGTACATGTACACATATGGACTTGACTGGACGACCTCGGTATGATGAAGGGTGGCATGGAGACAAGCTGGAGGCTTGTGTGCACCTGAGGGACCTTGGAGAGCAGGGACGATGACTGATGGGCGCGGACTTCGAGGTATGTGTGAAGGATGGCATGGAGGCAAGCTGGATGCTTGTGTGCATCCGAGGGACCGGAGCCGAAGATGAAGAGGGCGAGAAGGCAACAGTCGAGGCTGCGGAGGAGGAGTCAGTCGAGTCGTAAGAGTATGAGTGCAGTGTGATTGTACTCGGGAAATCCTAGGGTTTGAGTGCGGAGTGGAATGTACTCAGGAAGGGTAACCTTAAGTGGGTGAGTAGACCAGTCGACTGGCCTGGGGGCAGTCGACTGATGGAACTCACAGAAAGGTCTCAGCCCTGGGACCAGTCGACTGCCCTGGGGGCAGTTGACTGGTAGGTGGCTGGTGAGTTGGCTAAGAATTCGAACGTTGGGGTGCAATGGTCGAATTCAGTGGCACCAGTCGACTGCCTGGGGGCAGTCGACTGGTAGCGAGGGTTTCAGCCCAAGTCCTATTTAAAGAGGACTTTGTGGTGACTAAGATTCTTGACGAAACTCGCTTGGGTAAAGTGAGTTAGTAGTCTTTTGTGCCCAGATAGTGTCAAGGTGATTGTGGTGAGGTTTCTCCACCCACAAGGAGTGACAAGGGCTAGCCGGAGGTTATCCGGGGAGTGATCCACTGACGAATTCTTGGATTAGTCACCCGTCGGGGTGGATACCAAGTAAATCAGGTTGTTAGCGTTTGTTTATTGTTGTTAGTGTTTATTTTGTTTGTATTTCCGCTGCGCAACTAACAACGTAGGTGAAAAGAATCGACGAAACGTTATTCACCCCCCTCTAGCGTACCGGAAACGATCTAACAAGAACAAGGGTTTAGATATATTTTAATACCTTTGTGCAGTGATAATACATACTTTCACTTGTTGGTGGTGGATACAGAAGCAATGACTTTCAATCATTTAAATTCTCTTGCTAGTGCCGTAAATATAAGAATGATTTTGACTCATCGGTAAGCTATCTACCTTTATTCATATATATGTTCATCATTTGGTCAAAAATGTCATTGAATTTCATGATATATTTTACAGGTAAAAGAACTTAAACAATATACTCGCGAGGAACTTACGGCTATTCATCCATATCTACAAAGCCATCATCCCTTGGACAAATGGCCCTCCATCAGACAAAAATGTCCCCAACAAGAACATAGGTAAGTAACTGAGGAAGAGTTTCTAAATTTTAAAATCATGAAAGTATTTTATAACCCCACTTATTGAAATCAGAAATACTGTTTGTTATTTTCAGTGTGGACTGTGCCTTCTTTGTGATGCAATACGTCTGATGTCTCCTATACGATGAGAAGATAGATTCAAACAAGGAGATATGATGAAAATGAGATTTGATCTGACAGTTAATATTATGAGGGACATGTATTGTAAAACATGAGACTCAATCACTTGAAGTATTGTTGTAAAAAAAATCCTTTGCTGGTGATTGAGCTCCATTTGTATAGAAATTCTGTAATTTATATGAATATATGATATTGTCAAAAAAATAAAACAATTGTGTGATGTTGATTCACATCGAGTTGCTGCAATGTTGTGTACCAACTGATACGGTAAGATAACATAACTCATAATGATTGGGACTAAGTTTGCACACCAGAAATAACATCTCTTTGGTTAACTCTAACTACTGATATCGAGTATGGACATATCTAAGTATTGAAGGTCCATCAATGGGTTTCTATCGAAACCCACTGATGGATTTACAACACTCCTATTGCAACATAATTTGAAAATTTGACTTAATGGTCTCGAAGGAATTGAAATTTGGTATGCATTCTGTATTTAGTTATTAAGATGGATTATGTCTACCATAAATTTAATAAACTTGTTTCAAATTATAAAAACTATAAGAGTGTTTTGATAAAATTTAATAATTAAATAAAATGAGAGAATTTGGTCACATCTTGTAGATAAATATAGAATATTATTCTAAAAATCATTATTTTATTTAAGGCCCACGGTGGGCTTGCAATAAAATGATTTCAGACCCACGGTGGGCCTGAAATCACTTCAATTCAGGCCCAGTGTGGGCCTGAATAGCTTCATTTCAAGCCCAACGTGGGCCTGAAATAAATTTATTTCAGATCCAATGTAGGTCTGAAATAAATTTATTTCAGGACCACCGTATGCCTCAACTGGGTAAATTTCAGGGTCTCTGTTATCCATAAAATCCTTCTGATTTAAGTTGGTGGACAATAAATTTGTAGTTGTATAGGTGTATAAATCTGACTGCATCTTTCTATCCTAACTGATACATTTATAGAACATAACTCATAATATTGGTACTTGGTGTGCACATAAAAACCCACTGATATATCTAAAAACCTCATATTGCAAACTACTCCTATAGCATTGTGATATAGAATCATTAGATGTTTGGACACCAAAAATATCATCTCCTAGCTCTACCCTGTCTATTGATATAGGGTTTTCAGAAATCCAGATATAATAGGTCGATCAATGGGTTTTGCTCAAAACCCACTGATATACCTAAACTACTCCTATATCATTGTGATATAGAACCATTAGATGTTTGGACACCAAAAATATCATCTCCTAACTCTACCCTGTCTATTGATATAGGGTTTTCAGAAATCCAGATATGGTAGGTCCATCAGTGGATTTTGCTCAAAACCCACTGATATACCTAAATTACTCCTATAGCATTGTGATATAGAACCATTAGCTATTTGGACACGAAAAATATCATCTCCTAGCTCTACCCTGTCTATCGATATAGGGTTTTCAGAAATCCAGATATGGTAGGTCTATCAGTGGGGTTTGCTCAAAACCCATTGATATACCTAACTACTCCTATAGCATTGTGATATAGAACCATTAGCTGTTTGGACACCAAAAATATCATCTCCTAGCTCTACCCTGTCTATTGATATAGGGTTTTCAGAAATCCAGATATGGTAGGTCCATGAGTGGATTTTTCTCAAACCCCACTGATATACCTAAACTACTCCTATGACATTGTGATATAGAACCATTAGATGTTTGGACACCAAAAATATCATCTCCTAGCTCTACCCTGTCTATTGATATAGGGTTTTCAGAAATCCAGATATGGTAGGTCCATCAGTGGATTTTGCTCAAAATCCACTGATATACCTAAACTACTCCTATAGCATGTGATATAGAACCATTAGATGTTTGGACACCAAAAATATCATCTCCTAGCTCTACCCTATCTATTGATATAGTGTTTTCAGAAATCCAGATATGGTAAGTCCATCAGTGGGTTTTGCTCAAAACCCACTGATATACCTAAACTACTCCTATAACATTGTGATATAGAGCCATTAGCTGTTTGGACACCAAAAATATCATCTCCTAGCTCTACCTTGTCTATTGATATAGGGTTTTCAGAAATCCAGATATGGTGGTCCATCAGTGGGTTTTGCTCAAAACCCACTGATATACCTAAACTACTCCTATAGCATTGTGATATAGAACCATTAGATGTTTGGACACCAAAATATCATCTCCTAGCTCTACCCTGTCTATTGATATACGGTTTTCAGAAATCCAGATATGGTAGGTCTATCAGTGGGTTTTGCTCAAAACCCATTGATATACCTAAACTACTCCTATAGCATTGTGATATAGAACCATTAGTTGTTTGGACACCAAAAATATCATCTCCTAGCTTATCCTGTCTATTGATATAGGGTTTTCAGAAATCCAGATATGGTAGGTCCATCAGTGGGTTTTGCTCAAAACACACTGATATACCTAAACTACTCCTATAGCATTGTGATATAGAATCATTAGATGTTTGGACACCAAAAATATCATTTCCTAGCTCTACCTTATCTATTGATATAGGGTTTTCAGAAATCCAGATATGGTAGATCCATCAGTGGGTTTTGCTCAAAACCCACTGATATACCTAAACTACTCTTATACATTGTGATATAGAATCATTAGATGTTTGGACACCAAAAATATCATCTCCTAGCTCTACCCTGTCTATTGATATAGGGTTTTTAGAAATCCAGATATGGTAGGTCCATCAGTGGGTTTTGCTCAAAACCCATTGATATACCTAAACTACTCCTATAACATTAAGATATAGAACCATTAGCTGTTTGGACACCAAAAATATCATCTCCTAGCTCTACCCTGTCTATTGATATAGGGTTTTCAGAAATCCAGATATGGTAGGTCCATCAGTGGGTTTTGCTCAAAACCCACTGATATACTTAAACTACTCCTATAGCATTGTGATATAGAACCTTTAGATTTTTAGACACCAAAAATATCATCTCCTAGCTCTACCCTGTTTATTAATATAGGGTTTTCAGAAATCCAGATATGGTAGGTCTAGTGGGTTTTGCTCAAAACCCACTGATATACCTAAACTACTCCTATAGCATTGTGATATAGAACCATTAGCTGTTTGGACACCTAACCCACTGATATACCTAATTAAATAATCAATCAGGATAAATAATTAATAATTTATTTTTATAAGATGGCAAAAAAAATTTCATTCATTGGCGGGCCTGAATATCTGAGATTTCAAGCCCATGGTGGCCCTGAAATCAGAGATATTCAGGCCCACTGTGGGCCTGAATAACTCTTATTTCAGGCCCAGCGTGGTTCATATATATGTAAATTTCAGAGACTTGAAAATTAAATATAAATACATAATCAATTAAATGCACATGATAAATAAAAAATATATATGATATATAACAAATTTAGTTTTAGTTTGAGTTTTAGAAATAAAAATTGATATAACCTAAATTATATTTATAATACATATCAAGAAAAAGGCCCGCCTAGGGCCTGAAATCCTTTTATATCAGGCCCAGCAGTCACTCAGCTTTAAAGCGTCCCTGGGAGCCTAGTGCTAAACAATCGTCTTCTAGCTCCTGAGTTGTTGCAATTTGAAGGTACCGTGCTTGTCTTCATTGGATTAGTTGTGGGCGACATCCTCGTCATCGGACTAGTCGAATTGTACGTACCCTAAATTGTAGTTTGTCATTTCAGTTCTTGCTTTTCACCTAGGGTTAGCGATAGTATTCAGTAAAAGACCGAATATGTGGAGGCCCTTTTATGAACGAATTCTATGTGTCATTTTTGTTTGTGTCCATTAATTTTTTGTTTGATGGTTGCTAAGTTCGAGATAGCTCCAAAAAGATCATTTTCAAAGAAAGCTGCTCCTACCAAATCGAAGAAACAACAAGTCCCTGGGGAAAGTCATGGGAAAAAACAGCTGACACAACGAAAAATCAAATTGCCTACCGAGTATACAAGTTTTGCCAACAGAGGTCGAAGTAAACGAATGAACTGGAAAAGTAGCCTTTGCCATTTCAAAAATTTTATTGATTCTGTTCCACCCACACCAGCACAAGAACAGTTGCTTCGAGAAACACCCTTTTCTTGGGTCCTCGACCTCCCCACTAGTTCTTGTGTAAGACCCCAGGTTCAAAATATGTTTGATAATTGGGATGAAGAAGAACAGAGCTTTGTATTCCATAGGAAAAAACTCAATTTCACAAAGGTTGATATATCACTTATTCTAGGGCTACCTGACCATAGAGAGATAGTCCAACTTGATTTGAATGAGGCCTCCAGCCCACTGTACATGAAGTATTTTCAAGATTCCAGTTGTTCTGCACAGCATTTGGAGAAACTGCTAATAATGTCTACATCCAATGACAAGCTGTACTGTCAGTTGTATATACTCTATTTTTTTTGTACAGTTCTATTTTGTGGTACTAGCAGCATACTTGCCATTCCTGCCCTATCACTAATTGATTGCGTAGATGATTTTGACAATCTACCAAACTATAATTGATGCAATGTCGTGTACAATTTCATGGCTCCTCAGTTGGAAGCCATTAGAAAGGAGGTGACATTGAGGCATAGACCAGATGTAGGTGATTCAACCCAACCGGCCAAGGCTCCCTTGCTCAAGGGATTTCCAAATATTTTGGCTGTAAGTTAGAGTACATATACCTGCTCATATAATGTGATGATGGATATTATTTACTGATTATAATCATGTTGCAGGTATGAGTTACTGAACATATTAGTATTGCTGCTCCTGAACATCCTCATAGATTGCCAAGAATACTTCGCTGGACTTGGCCTAAAGCCCATGTTGAGAGTATCAAGAGGATGATAGACCGTGTGGCCACAAATTTAATTATTGTTGATTTAATTCCATTTGATATAGAGCATGATTTGGTACCTGACTACTCTCCTCCAACTCAACCACTTGAGGTACACTATGAGGTATTATAGCAGGCACCAGAAGGAAACCAGCAACACAAGGAAGGCTACAGGCCTTACAAATCGAAGCCTGCAATCTATGTATAGAAAAACAAGAACAAATTGAGACCTTACAGCAACAATTAACTATAGCACTCAAAAGTTTGGAGGAAGGCAAAAGTGAGACAGCAACAACCATCAGTGCCAAGGATCAAATTATTGCTCAGAAAGAAACAATAATTGCGGAGAAGGAGTCCCAGCTTAAACAAAAAGATGAAATCATTGTTGAAATGGATAAAATAATTGGTGACAAAGATTCGCAGCTTAAAGAACAAGATGAGCAAAATAAAAAAATGGTAGCTGTAAGAGAGGCGATCATACTTCAGGCTAACCAAAGAATCATGAAGCTGCATAAATAATTGGAAAGCAAAGGGTCAGATGAAGGTGAGCCACTTGCCAAAAAAAGGAAAATAACTCAGGTCAGACCAGACTACCAGGCCAAAGGCAAGGGCAAACAGGTTGTTCAGGATAAGGATGAGGATGAAGATGAAGATGACGAGCCTCGTGCCCCATCAATGTCAGATACTACAATGCAAACAACAAAATCTGCGACTTCCACCCAAACAAACATATCTGAACAACAGGCAGCTAAAGCAAAAGAATTTCAAAAGGTGAAAAGCAAAATCTTGAAGAATTCCAGGGCATTTTTTAAGAAGAATAAAGATGCAGAGATTGCTGAAACATTATTAAAGCTTAGTAAATTAAAGTGAGTTAGTTTCTATTGCGTTTGGAAATATTTTGTAAAACAATGATGATTATTGACATTCATTAATAAAATTTAATCATTCACATTGTTATTAAGTTGCTTATCTTATTTGCATGTAGGTATGAGTTAAATCCAGTATGGTCCAATGGGACCTTTTTATTAGATATGCAATCATTTTTGACAATATTTGATTGGAATGACTACACCACCGGGGATTGCATAAATACATACTGGACAATTCTTGTAAATGAAGCAAAAATGTGTAACTCACCATACCACCCCTCCATATTCTGTGGGGTGGGGTTTGATGTAAGTCAATTAGCTACTTGTTTTGTTGTTTTTTCTATGATTTAGTCCACTGCCACTTCCTTTTTAATAAACATAGGAACTTTTTGAGGTGATTCACGCTTAGGCATTTGAACAAACAATTGCTACTGATATGGATAAGCCAATTAGATATATCATCTGTCCTCTAAATAATACAGATGATCATTGACATCTAAGATTATTGACCTCGAGCAAGGTAGTATCCATCATTATAATTCTCTCGGCACCACAGAAGGGTATACTGCCAAATTTGAAAAAATTGTAAGTTTTCTATTTCATATATATACCTTTACTAATGCAATATAATTATTACTAATGTAATATCTGTGTAGGTGGCGTTTTTCAAAAATTTGAACTGGTCATATTACAAGATATGGAATAAAGGATTGCCTTCGATAGCTGGGACAGAGTTTAATAAAATTGTTGTAGAATGACCCACCCAAAGCAGATCGTAAGATGATATTTTTTTTAGTTAAAAATAATAATTGATTTCATGGTTGGATTTATAAGATGACAACAATGTGAATATTGGTTTTTCAGGTTGGATTGTGCTTTTTTCATTATGCGGTATGCTGAAAGTCTGGTTTTTCAAAGATCTACAGATTTTAGCCAAAAACAAATAAAAAATTATCGATTTCAGGTGGGATATAAAATAATGAGAGACATGTTCTGGAAGCTAAATCTATAAATATTATTTTTGTTGATACTATGCATATGTAAGTGTGATGACAAACATTGTATATTTGTAATTATACAATCTATGTAATCCTTTTCAAATCAATAAAACATTGCTTTCGATCCTTGTTTTTGTCTCATATATAATCTATAATCTGTAATTGTTGTTGAACCTTACTTTTGCCGAAATCATTTGAATTCAGGACCACGGTGGGCCTGAAACAAAAGCATTTTAGGAAACCCACTCAGGGCCTGAAACAAAATGATTCAGTTGTATAATGTAAGTGTAATGACAAAGAATGTATATTTGTAGTTATAATGTATGTAATCCTTTTGAAATCAATGGAGCATTGCTTTCGATCCTTGTTTTTGTGTAATCTCTAATCTATAATCTGTCCTCTTGTCGATACTATCAGTAATATTGAACCTTGTTGGTGTAAGTTGCATCAGTAATGCCCTCCTCTAAGTGTTTTAATGTTTGACAAATACTTAAGTCAGTGATACATTGAACAAGGGAAGGGAAGTTAAGAGAGGAGTAACCAAAGTGAAAGAAAGTCCTAGCAAACCTAGGCAATAAGTCCTGGTTTGAAGAATTGGGCACTAAGTCCTGATCATGGATTGGGCACTAAGTCCTGGCAAACGGCTGGGCACCGAAGATCTGACCGGAAGTTGGGCACGAAGTCCTGGTCGAGGACTGGGCAAGAAGTCCTGGCCGAGGGTTGGGCACCGAAGACCTGGTTCAAGGAATTGGGCACGAAGACCTGGCCGAGGGTTGGGCACCGAAGTCCTGGACTTAGGGTTTGGGCACGAATTCTTGGTCCGAGGGACTAAAAAACTTAGCTGAGCGATGACTAAGGACAGAAGTAGAGACAGGTCAGGGTTCGGACGTCTCGAGATCCGAGAGTATCGGAGGCTAAGCAAAAGTCCACCCGAAGGACTAGGTGGCAACCGTCTCCTGAATGGAGTAGGTGAAAGGTGCGTTCTCGGGGTGAGAACTTGCGTCAGATCGACCTAGGGTTTCGTGGAAATCCGAAGTCAGAACCAAGTCCTTAAGGTTAAGAATATGTGTATATTTGCCTTGCATTTATGTATCTTACAGGAACCAAGAATAGAAGACAAAGCAGGCAAACTGGGCTGGAACCTAAGCAGCTAGGCGCCCCCATTGATGGGGGCGGCCAACAGCATCCAGGCGCCCCCATTGATAGGGGCGCCCAAGCCAAAGAACAAAAGACAGCTTCGGTGAAGAAAGCAGAACAGGCTTCCATTCAGGTGCCTGGGATGATACAGGCGCCCAAGTTGAAAGCTATATTTGCTGCTGTGAGTTCGAAGAAGAGATAAGCTTTCAGTCAGGCACCTAGGAGGTCCAGGGTGCCCTGATCAAAGGTTTTATCACCTGCGACGAGTTCGACACGGAGATAAGGTTTGACCAAGCCCATAGCGGAGCCCCCATCAACACAGGCGCTCGAATGAAGCCTATAAAAGGGGTCTCGACCCCTCAGCTTCAGATACAACTTTCCGGAACGATTCTGAGCATTATTGTTGATGCAGTCTGACCCTGATTATTGTTTTGGTGTTGACACCGATTTTAGTTTAGGTTGATTATGATTAAGTTCTGATCCGGTATTAGGCACGGTGTTGAAAAGTCCTAACCTGGAGGGTTAGGTGTGAGAAAATCCTAGCTTGGAGGTCTAGGTGTGAAAAGTCCTAACCTGGAGGGTTAGGTGTGGAAAAATCCTAGCTTGGAGGGCTAGGTGTGGAAAAGTCCTAACCTGGAGGGTTAGGTGTGGAAAAATCTAGCTTGGAGGGCTAGGTGGGAAAAGTCCTAACCTGGAGGGTTAGGTGTGAAAAGTCCTAGCTTGGAGGGCTAGGTGTGAAAAGTCCTAACCTGGAGGGTTAGGTGTGAAAAAGTCCTGGCTTGGAGGGTCAGGTCCTAGCTTGGAGGGCTAGGTTGATGAAATCCTGGCTTGTAGGGCAGGTCCTAGCTTGGAGGGCTAGGTTGATGAAATCCCGGCTTGGAGGGCCTGGTCCTAGCTTGGAGGGCTAGGTCGATGAAATCCTGGCTTGGAGGGTCAGGTCCTAGCATGGAGGGCTAGGTTGGATGAAATCCTAGCTTGGAGGGCTAGGTTGGAGTCCCTGGATCGGTCTGGTGACCGATCAGGGAAGTTGGCACGGTGCTCCTTCGTGGATTGGTCTGGTGACCGATCCAGCGACGACTGATCAGACTGGTGACTGATCAGGGAGCACACAGTGAGGTTGGGAACCTGCTGCTCGGCTCTTGATCAGTATGGTGACCGATCAGAGAGCATGCAGTTCGCTCACTGCTCTGCTCCTGATCGGTCTGGTGACCGATCAGGGAGCATACAGTGGGTTTTGGTTCCCGTTACTGCTTAGCTCCTGATCGGTCTGGTGACCGATCTGGAACACTGTTCGGATCATTCTGGTGAACGATCAAGTGTCGCAAGTTCCTCACTATGACCGATCAGGACGGAGCTTGATCGGTCTGAGCATGCCCTGATCGGTCTGGTGACCGATCAGGAGGGTTGGACTGCGAAGCTAAGAAATCGCCTTGCAAAGGGGTGGATCGGACTGGTGACCGATCCACAACCCGAGATCGGTCTGGTGATCGGTCCCGGAGAATCCCAGAGAAATCGCGATTTCTAATTGAGCGTTAGGGACCGATCAGGATGGAGCCTGATCGGTTTGAACCCACTCTGATTGGTTTGTGACCGATCAGGAGGCTCTTTGATCGGTCCGGTGACCGATCACTTTAATTCAAAATGCACTGTCAGACGCTCTGATCGCGTCTGAACACATCTGATTTCTCTGCGCTTAATCTCTGATACTTGATTCACTGCTGATTTGCTGTGCTAATGCATTGATTAAGTGCGCAGGTGACAGGGATGGATTCAAACACTCAAAGAGAGTCAATGGAGGTCTTTCCTTGGAGCAGGTTTGCCCATTTGCCATCTCAGGTTGCAACGGACGCTGGTGCTGGCTGGAGCTGCTGACTGGGGCTGGTCTGAGGGGAAGATCAGGGAGTCTAGAAGAGCTCAGCAGGCTGGTGGTTGTAGGTGAGCAGCTGGAGGCTGCAATGAGATGACCTTGCGATCAGTGGAGGGACTTAAGGGCTTGGTGGCTAAGAAGTCTCATCAACAACAACAACGCTACACACTTGATCAGTTTTTCTGTTCTTGCGTCAACTTCAGTTTGTGCTTGCTATGTAATCTGGTTCCATCATCTTGAGCAAGCAACTGCGATTACTCTACTGTCTGAAGCAATCTCTGTTACTTGAGCACTTGGAAGAAGAACCAGGAAGCTTGGCGAGTCCATCAGCGAGAAGACACGAAGAAGGGAGTTCTTGCGTGAGATCTGAGCTGGGTGGAGCTCGGTGAGAAGTTTGCTTGGGTTCTTGCTGTCCTAAGTGCTCTGTAAGATCCTTCTTGTGTTTCATTGTGCTTAAAACTTTATCTTTGTTGAAACGCTGTGGAGAGGTTACTCCACCGAGAAGGAGGTTGCTTACTATCCGGATTTTTCGGGGCTTGATCTGTCAACGATCAAGAGATCGCCCACCTTATGGGCACGCCAAGGAGTAGGGGCAAGTTATCCCCGAATCTTGTAAACCCTCTTGTTAGCGTTCTTGTGTTTGTTCTTAGCTTAGGGTTCATTTCTGCATACTCTGTTTTCCTTTAGCTTCCGCTGTGCTACTAACATTTGAGGTGCAGAAAATCGATAGTACCAAAATTTAAGTGTCTGGCTATATTCATCCCCCCCTCTCTAGCCATCCAAGTTCCAACAATTATGAGCTAAAGAAAAATACTAGAGACAAAGCCCTGCGACCAAGGAGGCTCCAGGAGGAAGTGCGCGGCACTTCGGAGGTCCAGATCGGCCGGGCATTCGAACACTTCTGTTTGGTTTGATTTACATTTTGCATCTCAATTTATTTATTCTTTTTTATTGTAATCTTGCACTGTAAGACGGGTTTCTCCGCCTCCGGGAAGTCCGGAAAGGAGACCAATAGTGGACGGGCGTTCCCGTGCATAGGCCTTGGATGTACTGACCCTGGGGGGTCGAGAACCAAGTAAAAATCCCGCGTGCAATCTGTCTTCCGTTCTGTTTTGTTCCGCTTTATTTTCCGCTGTGCTACTAACTCTGTTTAAGAACAAACCGACAAGTTTTTCTACGAAGTTTTCGTGAGAAGTTTACGATCGATATTCACCCCCCCCTCTATCGACAGCACAGGTCCTACAAGTGGTATCAAAGCCAGACCGCTCTTCACCGGACTAACCGCAGACGGAGCAACGACGCCAGGAGTTGAGGGGGAGCCCAGGGGTGAATCAGGTACAATTTATTTTTAATGTCAAATTTTAAATTCCATATTATATGTTTCACGTGCAGGGAGAGAGGGCACTATAAAAATCAGTCGCCTACTCGTAAAAATCGTTCCTCACCGGCGGCAAAGGAGGCACCAGTGCCAGGAGTCCGGAGGAACAAGGACCACATCAAATGTTTCAAGTGCGAAAAATACGGACACTACAAGAACAAATGTCCGGCAAAGATACGCAAAATTTATGTTCCGAAAAGTGTTAAAATTCATGCACTTTCTTATGTAAATAAGTTAGATAATTTTTCTGAAAAATTAAATTGTGTAAATAGTCAAGTTAATATCTTGCATAACCAGTTAGAAAATGTAAATAATGCTAAAATATCAGAAATCAATTGTTTAATTCTTAATGCCAATTTAATGATTTCTGAAATTAATTCTGACAATATTAAAAGTAATTCTGATAATATTAATGCTGATAAGATTGAAGTTAATTCTGAAATTAACTCTATTATTTCAGATAATCTTAAGGATAATTCTAATTTCAAATTAGATAATCTTAAGGATAATTCTAATTTCAAATCAGAAAATCTTAAGGATAATTCTAATTTCAATTCTGAAAATCTTAAGGATAATCCGAAAATTAATTCTGAAAATCTAAAGGATAATCCAGAAATTAATTTTGAGATTCTTGAAAATATTGAAGATATTTCTGAGGATATTCGAAATGAAATTCTTTTAGATGGTAATTTAATTATAGATAATGTTGAAGATTATTATAAAACTTTAACTAGTGGCCCAAACTACTCCACCTATGTTGAAGGATGTGATTTTGAGGATGAGGAGGAGATAGAATTTTCTGGGATCAAGGTCATAGTCAATAGAAATCACAAAGATTCAAATAAACCTAAATTATTAGAAAAACTGGAAAAGATAAATAAGGAAGATGTAGTGGATGAGACAGAAATTTACGAAATAATGAAAATTATGAACTTAAACCCACAACTATTGATTAATCATTTCAATCTTAATTAATTTAAATTCAAATTAATCTAACTTAATTCAATTAAATCTTAATTAATTTAAATTCAAATTAATTCAACTTAATTCAATTAAATCTTAATTAATTCAAATTAATTCAACTTAATTCAATTAAATCTTAATTAATTCAATTACATCTTAATTAATTCAAATTAATTCAACTTAATTCAATTAAATTTTAATTCAATTAAATCTTAATTAATTCTAATTAATTCAACTTAATTCAATTAAATCTTAATTAATTCAAATTAATTCAATTTAATCTTTAATTAATTCAAATTAATTCTTAATTAATTCAATTAAATTCAATTAATTCTTATTAATTCAATTAATTCTTAAATAACTTAAACTGAATCTAAATAAAATCTTACCCAAACCGCAACAATTAAGTTAATAAAATTATATATGTCAAAGTGGGTTGGCATATTCACGGGTTCACACGACATGTATCAAATTGGGAATTGGATACATTATTAGAAACTTAAATAAAATGATTTGAATTGTTTAACTCATGCATAACTATCATGTCATGCATCTGCTATTTTTTCAATTTATGTCATGTCATTCATGTTTAATTTTATGCATAATTTAGAACGGCTATAGGAAAAAGAATAGTTGAATCTTGAACAACCTAGTATTAGGTGGAGGTGAGATGATAGTACATTAGGGAAGCCCTTCTAATAAGGTCAAGTATATTCTACTTGGTCTGTTTAGTCTGGTGGAACTAGCCGAAGCTACCGATCCAAAACCTAAGCTAGTTAAACCAAAATTTTTCAAGAAGTAATTTGAAAATGAATTTTCGATAAAAGGCTTTGTCAAGGAAAGGGTTGATGATCCAATAAGGCTACAACCAATGGAGGCCTTGTGTCTCGCCAAGACTTGGAAGCCGATTACCGAAAATCAAATTCACTTTACTATTTGATAAATTTGAATCTAACACAAGTTTCAATTAATTCTTAGATTTAATAATGAATTAAGAAAAATGATTCAAGCATCTCACAATACACCTATAAGGCAACCATGCTTGCTGTATTGAGACATCTAAAATGGGTGAGATGTTAAGGACTAATAAATTGAAAAATATTTTTCAAAAATGTTTTTCAATGGTTAGAATATTTTTCTAAAAATATATTTTCAAAATAGTGCCTCAACATAATAATGTTTTTATGAATTTCTTGATTGTCTGATTGCTTATACATATTACATACTATATGTTTTCAAAAATTATATCTTTTAAAAAATTATTTTACTCACACAATTAGACACAAGCCTCTTAGGACAACACTAAAGTTCCTTAAGACACTTAGTAGAGTCAAACGGTGTCGGGTACAGGGGGAGTGTTTTCATTCCTCTGAAATGTTTTTTTGTATTATAAACATTACTATCATTTGAAAATACTTTTCGAAAACGTTGCGTTAAATTACTATCATTTGTGTTTCCGAAAAAGGCTTATATTGTCAAAATTACCTGTCTCTTTGACTTTGATAAACCCTAAAGACATAGAGGAAGGTCCACTTCATGATCTAAAAGGCTCCTTGGATGTGTCAAATTTAGGGGGAGTCTAAGTCAAAAGAAAATTCTCTGACAAGTATTTTTCAAATTTTTTGGTAATTATTTTTGAAATTATTAAATAATTCATTTGGTCTAAACCAAATCCTAAAGACTCAGAGGAAGAGTACTTGTGGTCAACAAGCTTCCTAGGACTGGTCAAGTTTAGGGGGAGATTAAACTGAAAGAATTATTAAATATTTCAAAATAATATGTTCTCGTGCACTACATTTTCAAAAACTTGTTGAAAACATAAATAGTCTGTCTTTCAAAATACTACTACTTGGTTTTGAAATTTGTGTGGCTTATAAAATTATTTTGAAATACTTTTTGAAATTATCTTACTTGAGTTTGGAAAATTTTCAGGGCACTTAGGAAGATGTCCTTGTAGTTAACAAGGCTTCCCAGGATTGTGTCAGACTGGAAGATAAACCAAGTCAAGTAAAATATTGTGTCTTCAAAAGTTCATACATTTTTCAAAAAGTATTTGCATATATTTTCAAAGTACTATCATTTTTTTTGCTTATAAAAATTCTGTTTGGAAATAAGTACTCACTTGAATTTGGAGAATTTTCCAGGACACTTAGAAAAATATCCTTGTAGTCAACAAGGTTTCCTAGGATTGTGTCAGACTGGAAAAGAAACCAAGTCAAGTAAAATATTACGTTTTCAATTCTAATATTTTTCTAAGTACTTATACTTTTCAAAAAATGCATAATATTATTACTTATATTTTTCAAAAATGCAGAACATCTTTCAAAGTGACTTGTATTTTTCAAAGATAGAGATATTTTAAAAGTACTTGCATCTTTCAAAAAGCTCAATATCTTTTAAAAGTGCTTGCATTCTTTTAACCGAATATCTTTCAAAGTAGAAGGTTTTGCACAATATTTTCAAAGTATTAAAAAAATGCATATTTTTTCTAAGGAAAAATCATTTAAGTATGCAACTCCTTTTGAAAATCTTTTCAAGGCAAAATTTTTTTTCTAAGTGAAAATTCTCTAAATTTTTTTGAAAATACACAATATTTTCCAATACCTTTCCAAGTATATTTTTGGGTGCAAGTTAAGTTTTATGATATGATTTCAAAAATTATACTAAGTACTATCAAAAGAAAATCTTTTATTGTTGGTGTAAGTGTTTTTGGTCGTTTTTTGATGTATGACAAAGGGGGAGAAATGCGCCTTAAGTTAGAAACATAAATTTTTTTCTCTCATACCAAGGATCATAAAATCAAAATATTTTTCAAAAAGGGGGGAGAGTGAAAGTTAGAAATTTTTTTCCTATTTTTCCCCAGAAGATCAAAAATGGATTTTCAAAACTTAGATCATTTTTTTTCATTTGATCCCAAGAGTTAAAGTTTAGCCCCTTCAACCAATCTAACTTAAGATATTGTCAAACATCAAAAAGGGGGAGATTGTTGATGCAAGTTGCATCAGTGA
This sequence comes from Boesenbergia rotunda, assembly GCA_024364735.1. NCBI lineage: Eukaryota > Viridiplantae > Streptophyta > Magnoliopsida > Zingiberales > Zingiberaceae > Boesenbergia > Boesenbergia rotunda. Next base: position 65,581 of record JAGFNQ010002434.1, read on the forward strand.
TGTCCTCCTCTAAGTGTTTTAATATTTGACAAATACTTAAGTCAGTGATACATTGAACAAGGGAAGGGGAGTTAAGAGAGGAGTAACCAAAGTGAAAGAAAGTCCTAGCAAACCTATGCAATAACTCCTGGATCGAAGAATTGGGCACTAAATCCTAATCATGGATTGGGCACTAAGTCCTGGCAAATGGCTGGGCACCAAAGACCTGACCGGAACTTGGGCATGATGTCTTGGTCGAGGACTGGGCAAGAAGTCCTGGCCGAGAGTTGGGCACTGAATACCTGGTTCGAGGAATTGGGCACGAAGACTTGGCCGAGGGTTGGACACCGAAGTCCTGGACTTAGGGTTTGGGCACAAAGTCTTGGTTCGAGGGACTGAGCAACTTAGCTGAGCGATGACTAAGGACAGAAGTAGAGACGAGTCAAGGTTTGGACGTCTCGAGATCCGAGAGTATCGGAGGCTAAGCAAAAGTCCACCCGAAGGACTGGGTGGCAACCATCTCCTGAATGGAGTAGGTGAAAGGCGTGTTCTCGGGGGTGAGAACTTGCGTCGGTTTGACCTAGGGTTTCATGGAAATCCGAAGTCAGAACCAAGTCCTTAAGGTTAAGAATATGTGTATATTTGTCTTGCATTTATGTATCTCATAGTACCAAGAATAGAAGACAAAGCAGGCAAACTGGGCTGGAACCTAAGTAGCTAGGCACCCCCATTGATGGGGGTGCCCAACAACATCCAGACGCCCCCATCAATAGGGGTGCCCAAGCCAAAGAACAAAAGACAGCTTCAGTGAAGAAAGCAGAACAGGCTTCGTTTCAGGCGCCCGGGATGATACAGGCGCCCAAGTTGAAAGTTGTATTTGCTGCTGTGAGTTGGAAGCGGAGATAAGCTTTCAGTCAGACGCCTGGGAGGTCCAGGGTGCCCTGGTCAAAGGTTTTATCAAGTGCGACGAGTTCGACGCGGAGATAAGGTTTGACCAAGCCCATAGGGGTGCCCCCATCAACACAGGCGCCCGAATGAAGCCTATAAAAGGGGCCTCGACCCCTCAGCTTCAGATACAACTTTCCGGAACGATTCTATGCATTCTGAGCTAAAAAAAAAGCTAGAGATAAAGCCCTGCGACCAAGGAGGCTCCAGGAGGAAGTGCGCGACACTTCGGAGGTCCAGATCGACCAGGCATTCGATCACTTCTGTTTAGTTTGATTTACATTTTGTAGCTCAATTTATTTATTCTTTTTTCATGTAATCTGTTGGAACTTGGATGGCTAGAGAGGGGGGGGGGTGAATATAGCCAGACACCCACTTGCAATTTTAGGTTTCTCTCCAGTTGGATTAGTAGCACAGCGGAAGCAAAAACAGAGTTGCAGAAACTAAAACCTAAACTAAGCACAAACACAAAACGCTAACAGAGAGGATTTACAAGGTTCGGGGATAACTTGCCCCTACTCCTTGGCGTGCCCGTAAGGTGGGCGATCCCTTGATCGTCGGCAGATCAAGCCCCGGAAAATCCGGATAAAATGCAACCTCCTTCTCGGTGGAGTAACCTCTCCACAGCGTTTCAAGATGGATCAAGTACTAAGTACAGGAACCACAAGAAGGAACTTACTGAGCACTTAGAACCACAAGAACACAAGCAAACTTCTCACCGAGCTCCACCCAGTGCAGATCTCATGCAAGAACTCTCTTCTTCGTGTCTTCTCGCTAATGGACTCGCCAAGCTTCTTGTTTCTCTTCCAAGTGCTCAAGTAACACAAGGTTGCTTCAAGGATCGCAGTTGCTTGCTCAAGATGATGGAACAGAGTTGTCGCAAGAGCACAATGTGGAGAACTTCATTACTGAGACTTGTTTGCCACCAAGCGCTTAAGTCTCAGCTCATTGATCGCCAGGTCACCACCTCACTGCTGCCTCCAGCTGCTCACCTGCAACAGCCATCTACCACTGAGCTCTCCTGGACTCCCTGAGCTTCCCTCAGCCAAGCCCCAGTCAGCATCTCCAGCAGTGTCAGCATCCGTTGCAACTGAGATGGAAAACGGACAAACCTGCTCCAAGGAAAGACTCCCATTGACTCTCCTTGAGTGTTTGAATCCATGCCTGTAACCTGCACACTTGATCAAATCATTAGCACAGCAAATCAAGCAGAGAATCAAGTATCAGAGATTAAGAGCAGAGGAATCAGATGTGTTCAGACGTGATCAGAGCGTCTGACAGTGCATTTTGAATTAAAGTGATCGGTCACCGGACCGATCCAGGGCTTGTGGATCGGTCACGGACCGATCCAAAGCTTTGCTGGGACTCCCAGCTTTCATGGCCACACGGGCCTGATCGGTCACCAAACCGATCAGGCTGTGACCTGATCGGTCACCAGATCGATCAGGAAGCTCCCCGACCGATTAGGCTCCAGCCTGATCGGTGATAGCGAGAACTCCGCGATAATTGATCGTTCACCAGAACGATCTGAACAGTGATCCAGATCGGTCACCAGACCGATCAGGAGCCAAGCAGTAAGGTTTCCAAAACCCACTGTATGCTCCCTGATCGGTCACCAGACCGATCAGGAGGCAAGCAGTGATTAAATTGTCTGCTCCCTGATCGGTCACCGGACCGATCAGGAGCCGAGCAGTAAGGGGAACCAAACTCACTGTATGCTCCCTGATCGGTCACCAGACCGATCAGGAGTAGAGCAGTGAGTGAACTGCATGCTCCCTGATCGATCACCAGACTGATCAGTCATCGCTGGATCGGTCACCCGACCGATCCACGAGGGAACACCGTGCCAACTTCCCTGATCGGTCACCAGACCGATCCAGGCAAGGCCAAATACACTCCAAGTCACGAGAACAAGCCTCCAGCCCTTCTCTGACTCGTTCCATGCCTAGTCTCACTCACCTGGACTTCAACCTAGCCCTCCAAGCTAGGACCTGACCCTCCAAGTCAGGACTTTTCCACACCTAACCCTCCAGGTTAGGACTATTCCACACCTATCCCTCCAAGCTAGGACTTTTCATACCTAACCCTCCAGGTTAGGACTTTTCCACACCTAGCCCTCCAAGCTAGGATTTTTCCACACCTAACCCTCCAGGTTAGGACTTTTCACACCTAGCCCTCCAAGCTAGGATTTCAATCACTCCGTGCCTAATCCCCGATCAGGACTTAATCATAATCATCTTATCAACCTAAACTAAAATCGGTGTCAACACCAAAACAACAATCAGGGTCAGACTGCATCAACAATCTCCCCCTTTTTGTTGTTTGACAACCTGATTTTAAGTTTAGGGATTTGAATCCAATTATCTTACATCTCAGAATTGTAGGAGAATCAGGATCCTCCCCTACAACATTTAAACTCATAATCATCCTAAACTTAACCAACCACACTCTCCCCCTTTGTCAAACACCGAAAAGGGTGTAGACGGGTTGTTAAGTTTAAACATACTCCCCCTCAACCCTAGGGGTAACCCAAAACAACATAAGATTTGATTTATTTTGAAAACATATGAAAACATATGATAAATATAAATCATGGCAAGACAATCATATGTATCATATGAACATGGAATAGCAATAAACATAGCATTGCATAATAAGGCATAATGTGAGAAGCATCATACAGCATTACAGCATAGTCAAACATAGCACAAGGCATGACAATCAAATGTGACACAAATCATAACAGTCAACATCATCAATCCTCAGCGGGGTCATCGTCTGATGAATCACAAATATATATGACATCCCCTGGTGGAGTGCTGCTGGAGGTCGCAGCTCCGGGAAATGTATGCTGGTACCACTCCTCATACCACGTCTCCTGCAGTGAGCAGATCCCAGAAACATCGGATGCTAAAGCAACTAGTCGGCGATCGAAAGACCGGAACTCTGAGCTGAGCTCCTGTCGCCACACCTCGGAAATATGTAACTCGCGCTGCATCGTCCGCTCTAGCTCCGTAACCTGCCAGCGGAGATCTGGATCTGGCTCATAGTAATCCTCAGTAGCAGCGGGCGGCTCCTGATCATGGGCTGCCCCAGGCAACTCCCCGACACGTCTCCTATCTTTCCACCTCAGCCCCCGCGGTCCGACAACAATGCCAGACTGGGCCAACATGTGTCGGTCAAGTCGGCAGTCCTGCCGAACCATAGGTACGATGCTGCCCTGTGAGACGTCGACACCAACCGAATGCCAGGCAGTAATGATATGCCCAAATGACATGTAAACTGTCTGCCCGTACATCTGACTATAGGTAATTATGGAGAAGTAGATGGTAGTCACTAAGTCAAAGTCTAACTGCTGATGCATACCATAGAGCATCAAGCAGTGGAACGAGTGAATCTCATCTAAGTACTTCAAAGTAGTAGGGATGAGACAGTTAGTGATGATCTTAAACAACACATAATCAACGGGGGAAAGGCAGAGAGCAGCAAATGTGGGGAAATCACTGGTGCGCTCACCGGGACCCCCTGGCCTGGGATGGCTGAAGAAGTACTCGTAGATAGAGTCAGGGGTGACTCCATCGAAAGGAACTGGTAGAGGATCAGAAAGATAAGGGTAGAGTGGAAAGTCATTATCTGATCGGCGACAGCCAAGAAAGGCAGTGAAAGCAGATAGATCAAAATTAAGGTTGATACTGGCGACACGGGTCCTCCACCTCGTACCCTCTCCACTGACCATGTTGTTATTGAATTCGGAGACCAAATCAAAGTTGATTGGCCTCTCAAGGAAAAGAATGGATTGAAGTTCGTAGTGCTCAATGATTTGTCGTACCGATGGACAATGTTTGTAAATGAATGCTTGGTCCATAGTCCGACAGGGCATAAGTTTGAAAGTGTGATATTGAAAGGCTAGGGCGTAATGAATATTTTGAAATCTGGTATGAGGGGGATTTGAAGAGGATGAGGGAGCTCTAGATCATGAGCTACCCTCAGTCGACTCTATGCCTTTGGAGGACTCTTTAGTGGGTTCCTTTCCCTTGGATGACTTTCTAAAAGATGGAATAAGAGTGCAAGTTAATCAAGATAATGGTCACAAGATCAAGACACAGAATTTGGTTTAATCAGTAGGGTAAGGTAAAGTCACTACACCAAATAGAATGGACCAAGTTGATAATCATGTCACAAATCAAAGAATCACAAGGGTAAGATTTGATCAAAAAGTAGATCATGTGGGAAGGCACACACGGCACACACCAAAATAAACCCCAAAATCAAACATCAAGGTTAGTTCACCAAGTATCATTATATTTGAGGTAATCAACAAGATGAAAGTAGGAGATCCTTACTTACGTGCCATTGAAGATTAGTCGAAGAAGATCTGGTCAGATTGAAGAAGAGAATCCTCGCAAGGTTACGTGCAGAGAAAAGATCACAGCGCAAGCGTTGCAGGGACACGAGCTCGCCGCTAGGAGTTGCTGAGAACACCAACAACAAGAAGAAGAACTCACATGCAAGAGATCACAGGAGGACTCATGCAAGCAAGTAGATCGCATGCGCACGGGAAGGAGAAGAGCTCATGCGTAGAGAAAGAAGGAAGAAGATGAGGGGTTTTGGTCGGCTAGGGCTTGGGAGTAAGGGAATACACGAAGTTAATAGGTTGCTGGATCGGTCCACCAACCGAAATTTAATGTGATCGAATGGATCACCGTTGATCTGGGAGCGCCCAGACCGATCAGGCTCCGGCCTGATCAGACTGGTTTAGTCCTGATCGGTCGGGTGACCGATCAGGCAGGCTCCTGATCGATCGGCTGATCGATCAGGGAGCGAACACTAGGTTTGGGAGGTTTTTCGTGTGCCTCTTGATCGAGCTATGGACTGATCCACACAGTGAGCCAGATCAGTCTGTGGACTGATCCAGGCCAACATAGAGAGATTGCAGAGGGATATTGCAATTCGGCTGGATCGGTCAGTTGGACCGATCAGACATGCTCCTGATCAGTCCGGTGACCGATCAGGCTCCCTGAATTTTTCTAATACAATCTGAAATTTCAGTTTCAGATTCCCAGACGATTTCTGATAAGATCTGATGAAAATTATCGAACTTGGAAGTGTTCCCATGACTATAATTGATCCTTTAACAAGGATCAAAGGTCCTTATGGGTCTAACAAACACTTTGCTCCACCCAAGTGGAGTCAAACTCAATCAACAAACATCCACTCAATTTCAAACCAGGTTGTATGAATATAAGATCTCCAATCAAGTTTCCTTGATTGGAATGTCCAAGTATGATCATGGAGCCAAGTACACATATGTTATGCATTGGTTTTTCTCATACTTGGTCACCGTAGTGATTATTATCTCGTCAACCTAATTTCTCAAGGGATGCATTGACATTTTGAGAAATTAAGTTGATCCTAGCATCTCGTCCCATTTCTAGCAAACAAAAACGTTTTGTTGAACCTTATAGTTTGTGTGAGATGTCCCCAAGTTACCCAATAATTGTTCCCAACAATTTGAAATAATCATGAAGGGTTTTGAAGGCTTTTCAATCATACGAAGCGCGACACATTCCCAACTCCCTTCTTAAGAAACTAAATTCATTCTCAGGGAGTGGTTTAGTGAAAATGTCTGCTAGATTTGATTTGGACTCTACATGTGAGAGTACAATGTCTCCTCTAGCAACATGATCCCTAATGAATTGGTGGAGCACTTCAATATGCTTTGTCCTAGAATGGTGGACTGGATTCTTTGTTAGGTTAATATTGCTAATGTTGTCACACAACACTTGCACACCTTTGTAGCTTAATCATAGTCCTCTAGTGTATGAATCATCCACAACAACTGTGATACGCTCTCTCCCATGGCGATATATTCTGCCTCAGTCATGGAGAGAGCAACACAATGTTGCTTCCGACTTGACCAATTAACTAGTGATGAACCTAGGAATTGGCAACCCCCACTCGTGCTTTTCCAATCCAACTTGCATCCAACATAGTCGGAATCAGTATAGCCGATTAGGTCAAATGATTCGGTACGGGGGTACCAAAGACCAACTCCAATTGTGCCCTTAAGGCATCTCAAAATTCATTTAACAGCAATTAAATGAGATTCCTTGGCACATACTTGATACCTAGCGCACATACCCACAACAAAAAGTATATCAGGTCGACTAGCTATGAGGTATAGCAAACTACCTATCATGCTCCGGTATTGAGTTAGGTCGACAGGTTTACCACTCTCATCCTTGTCTAATTTTATGTTTGTAGCCATGGGAGTGGTAACTTCCTTCGAATCACTCATGTTAAATTTTCGGAGCATCTCTTGAGTATACATCGATTGGTGCACATGGATTCCATCTCGGGTTTGTTTGATTTCAAGTCCAAGGAAGAAAGTTAACTCTCCCACTACACTCATTTCAAATTCACTCTCCATGTGTCCAATAAATTCATTTAAATAGCCCTTGTTGTTTGAGCCACAAATTATGTCATCAACATATACTTGGGCCACAAATATATTGTCCCCATCTCTTCGTAGAAATAGTGTAGGGTCTATTTGTCCTCTAACAAAACCTTTTTCAATTAGAAATGTTGACAACCGCTCATACCAGGCTCGGGGTGCTTGTTTAAGGCCGTAGAGCACCTTCTTGAGCTTGAACACGTGATTTGGGAATTCGGTACTCTCAAACCCCGGAGGTTGTTCGACATAGACCTCTTCTCTTATTAAACCATTTAGAAAAGCCGATTTGACATCCATTTGATTAGCTTGAAACCACGATGTGCTGCAAATGCAAGCATCAATCAGATGAATTCTAATCATGCCACGGGAGCATAGGTCTCATCATAATCAAGGCCTTCAACTTGACTGTAGCCCTTAGCTACTAAGCGTGCCTTGTTTCTTATGATTTCTCCCTTATGGTTCAATTTATTTTTGAAGACCCATTTGGTTCCAATAATGGTGGTCTTCTTAGGTCTAGGGACTAAGTCCCAAGCTTGACTTCTTTCGAATTGACCTAGTTCATCTTGCATGGCAATGATCCAATCGGGATCATTTAATGCTTCATCAATTTCCTAGGTTCAATTTCGGAAATTAGGACAACTTCATTAGCCTCATTCCGGAAGAATGATTAGTCCTAACCCCATGGTGGATATCTCCAACAATTTGGTCTTGGGGATGACTAGAGGCTAACCTAGTTGTCCTTGATGTAGGTGGTGCTTCTTGAATGGTGTCACTAGACACAAGCTCAGCCTCAGGATCCGGCTGATCTATGGGTGGTCTAGGCTCTCCGTCATCAGACTCATCACCACCATCTACAACATTTGGACTTTCATCCAAACTTAGTTTCCTAAGTTCGAATTGAACTCCTTCAACATCTCCTAGTTGATCATTTGCTTTTGGAATTTCTTCAAAAACAACATCAGAAGATTCTTCAACTAATCTAGATCTCTTGTTGTAGACTCTGTAGGCTTTGCTATCGAGGGAGTACCCGACAGTATCCCTTCATCAGCCTTTGCCGTGAACTTTCCAAGGTAGTCCTTGGTGTTTAGGATAAACACCTTACAACCAAATACCCTAAGATGTTTAGCTGTAGGTGGTTTTCCAAACCAAAGTTCATGAGGAGTCTTTCTTAAGAATCTATGGATGAGGACTCGGTTTTGCACGTAGCAAGCTGTGTTTACAGCTTCGGCCCACAAGTACCCTGGTAATGAGTACTCATTGAGCATGCTTCGTGCAGCCTCTTGTAAGACCCGATTCTTCCTCTCTACAACACCATTTTGTTGTGGTCTTCTAGGAGTGGAGAACTCATGTCTATACCCTCTATCTTGACAAAACTCTAAAAACTTTTGATTTTGAAATTCACCTCCATGATCACTCCTTATTATTTTAATTGTTGATGATTTTTCATTTTTAACTCTTTACAAAAAGAAATGAAAACATCTAAGATTTGATACTTATGTTTTAGAAAGTATGTCCAAGTATATCCAGTAAAATCATCAATGATAACAAAACAATATCTACTACCATTCAATGATATAATAGTACTACAATCAAACAAGTCCATATGAAGTAAGTCTAATACGGTAGAGTACTTACAGTGCTTTTACCTTTATGTGCAGATTTTGTTTGCTTACCCATTTGACATGCATCATAAAGTTTATCTTTTTCATACTTGATGCTTGGTAAGCCACGAACTAAAGCCACGAACTAAAGCCACGAACTAGTCCCTTGTTGGCTAACTTCCGGATATTCTTCATATTCACGTGTGCTAGTCTCCGGTGCCAAAGGGTGGATTCATCTTCTCTTGACATGAAACACTTAGCAAAAGCATTAGTAGCACTTTTAAAGAAAACTTGATAAATGTTATCTACTCTTGTGCCTACTAGTACCGTGTCAAAGGTGTCATGTTTTCTAACTAGACATTGACTTAATTGGAAATCAATTGTGTAACCCGCATCACACAATTGACTGACACTTAGGAGATTAAATGTCATCCCCTTAACTAGAAGGACATTCTTGATCCTAAGACATTCGGATATTTGAATGTCTCCTATTCCTATAATCTTAAGACTACCATTGTTACCAAAGGAAATATTACCTCTACTTTTTCTTTGAAATGTAGTGAATAAGGATCTATCACCGGTCATGTGTTTGGAGCACCCACTATCAACGAACCAAGTTGATAGATGCTCCCCCTCAATCACAACCTACACAATTCAAAAAATAGAAGATTTAGGTACCCAAATCTTGGGACCTAAAGCACCTAATAAGCAAGACCAATACCGGCCCTATTGTAGATTGCCCTTTGGGCATTTAGGATCATGTCTAGAGTCTTTGAGCTTGTTGAGAATTTCTCAAGAACACTCTTGAGTCTCTCAACTTCACTCTTCAAAGATTTGTTTTCATCCTCTAACATCTCAATATTCAAATCATCAACATCCTCATCCGTTAAGCATGCAATTGTTCTATAGCATTTATCGAGTTCGGGAGTGAATACCTCTTCATCATCCGAAGATGATGAAGTCGCGTTTGATGAGTCACTCGATTCATCACTGCTTTCTTGATCTTCCAATGCCATGAGTGCCACATGCCGTGTACTCTTCTCATCCTTCTCCTTATCGGATGAACTTGAGGAGGATTCATCCCATGTGGCCTTCAAGGTCTTCTTCTTCTTCTTCTTGGATTTATCCTCCTTCTTTTTGAGCTTTGGGCAGTCCTTCTTGAAGTGTCCTTTCTTACTACATTCATAGCAAGTAATATTAGTCTTATCAAGCTTAACTTCACTTGGGTTACCTTTACCCTTGATCGCCGACTCTTTCTCATCATTCTTCTAACAAAATTTGTCATCTCAGAGGATGAAGACCCACTGCCATCTTCCTCGGACTCGGATTCGGATTCGGATGAGGATGAAGATGAAGAGACTTCCTTCTCCTTCTTCTTCTCCTTCTTCTTCTTGGTCTTTTCTCCTGCAACTAAGGCAATCCCCTTCTCCTTGGGGCCTTTGTTAGCCATTTCATGAAGTTCCATCTCACAAAATAAATCATCTAGTTTTACAATTGATAAGTCCTTGGAAACCTTGTAGGCATTCACCATGGATGACCACAAAGCGTTCCTTGGAAAAGCTTTCAACACATACCTCACAAGGTCGCGGTTTTCGACCTTCTCATCAATAGAGTGAAGACCATTAGACTTCCTTGAACTTACCATAGAGTTCACTCACCGTTTCATTCTCCTTCATGGAGAGGTTTTGAAGTTGGTTGAGGAACAAGTCCCTCTTGGCGATTCTTGAATCTCGGGTGCCCTCATGGAGTTCAATGAGTTTATTCCACAAATCTTTTGCACTTGAAAAGGGACCAACCTTGATCAGTTGATCTTTGTTCATGCCACATTGTAGAGTCACCACCGCCTTCGCGTCGGCTTCACTCTTTCGAGTTTGCTCAGCTGACCAACGCCATGATTCCAATTCTTTTCCTTCATCTTCCTTTGGAGGGGAAAAGTCATCCTTCACAGCGAACCATGTGTTGATATCCATCTTGAGATAATACACCATCTTCGATCTCCAATATTGAAAATATGCTCCATCGAAGATGGTGGTCGAGTGGTGCTAAAACCTTCTCTCAAAGCCATTGTTGATAGCTCTAGTTGTTAATCCGCTTAAACAGAGCCCCAAGCTCTGATACAACTTGTTGGAACTTGGATGGCTAGAGAGGGGGGGGGGTGAATATAGCCAGATACCCACTTCTTGCAATTTTAGGTTTTCTCTGCAGTTGGATTAGTAGCACAGCGGAAGCAAAAATAGAGTTGCAGAAACTAAAACCTAAACTAAGCACAAATACAAAACGCTAACAGAGAGGTTTACAAGGTTCGGTGCTAACTTGCCCCTACTCCTTGGTGTGCCCGTAAGGTGGGCGATCCCTTGATCGTCGACAGATCAAGCCCCGAAAATCCGGATAAAATGCAACCTCCTTCTCGGTGGAGTAACCTCTCCACAGCGTCTCAAGATGGATCAAGTATTAAGTACAGGAAACACAAGAAGGAACTTACTGAGCACTTAGAACCACAAGAACACAAGCAAACTTCTCACCGAGCTCCACCCAGCGCAGATCTCACGCAAGAACTCCCTTCTTGGTGTCTTCTCGCTGATGGACTCGCCAAGCTTCTTGTTTCTCTTCCAAGTGCTCAAGTAACACAAGGTTGCTTCAAGGATCGCAGTTGCTTGCTCAAAATGATGGAACAAAGTTGTCACAAGAGCATAATGTGGAAAACTTCGTTACTGAGACTTGTTTGCCACCAAGCGCTTAAGTCTCAGCTCACTGATCGCCAGGTCACCACCTCACTGCAGCCTCCAGCTGCTCACCTGCAACAGCCAGCTACCACTGAGCTCTCCTGGACTCCCTGAGCTTCCCTCAGCCAAGCCCCAGTCAGCATCTCCATCAGTGTCAGCATCCGTTGCAACCTGAGATGGAAAATGGACAAACCTGCTCCAAGGAAAGACTCCATTGACTCTCCTTGAGTGTTTGAATCCATTCCTGTCACCTGCACACTTGATCAGATCATTAGCACAGCAAATCAAGCAGAGAATCAAGTATCAGAGATTAAGAGCAGAGGAATCAGATGTGTTTAGACATGACAGAGCGTCTGACAGTGCATTTTGAATTAAAGTGATCGGTCATCGGACCGATCCAGGGCTTGTGGATCGGTCACTGGACGATCCATAGCTTTGCTTGGACTCCCAGCTTTCGCAGCCACACAGGCCTGATCAGTCACCAGACCGATCAGGCTATGACCTGATCGGTCACCAGACCGATCAGGAAGCTCCCCGACCGATCAAGCTCCAGCCTGATCGGTGATAGCGAGAACTCCACGACAATTGATCGTTCACCAGAACGATCTGAACAGTGATCCAGATCGGTCACCAGACCGATCAAGAGCCAAGCAGTAAGGTTTCTAAAACCCACTGTATGCTCCCTGATCGGTCACCAGACCGATCAGGAGGCAAGCAGTGAGTAAATTGTTTGCTCCCTGATCGGTCACCGGACCGATCAGGAGCCGAGCAGTAAGGGGAACCAAACTCACTGTATGCTCCCTAATCGGTCACCAGACCGATCAGGAGCAGAGCATTGAGTGAACTGCATGCTCCCTGATCGGTCACCAGACCAATCAGTCATCGCTTGATCGGTCACCAGACCGATCCACGAGGGAACACCGTGCCAACTTCCCTGATCGGTCACCAGACCGATCCAGGCAAGGCCAAATACACTCCAAGTTACGAGAACAAGCCTCCAGCCCTTCTCTGACTCGTGCCATGCCCAGTCTCACTCACCGGGACTTCAACCTAGCCCTCCAAGCTAGGACCTGGCCCTCCAAGCCGGGATTTCATCCAACCTAGCCCTCCAAGCTAGGACCTAACCCTCCAAGCCAGGATTTCATCAACCTAGCCCTCCAGGCTAGGACCTGACCCTCCAAGCCAAGACTTTTCGACACCTAACCCTCCAGGTTAGGACTTTTCGCACCTAGCCCTCCAAGCAAGGACTTTTCACACCTAACCCTCCAGGTTAGGACTTTTCCACACCTAGCCCTCCAAGCTAGGACTTTTCACACTTAACCCTCCAGGTTAGGACTTTTCCATACCTAGCCCTCCAAGCTAGGACTTTTTCACACCTAGCCCTCCAAGCTAGGATTTCAATCACTCCGTGCCTAATCCCCGATCTGGACTTAATTATAATCATCTTATCAACCTAAACTAAAATCGGTGTCAACACCAAAACAACAATCAGGGTCAGACTGCATCAACATAATCTTGCACTGTAAGACGGGTTTCTCCACCTCCGGAAAGTCCAAAAAGGAGACCAATAGTGGATGGGCGTTTCCGTGCATAGGCTTTGGATGTACTGACCCTGGGGGGTCGGGAACCAAGTAAAAATCCCGCGTGCAATCTGTCTTTTGTTCTGTTTTGTTCCGCTTTATTTTCCGCTATGCTACTAACTCTGTTTAAGAATGAACCGACAAGTTTTTCTATGATGTTTCCACGAGAATTTTACGGTCGATATTCACCCCCCTCTATCGACGGCATCGGTCCTACATGTTGGACCTTGGATGGCTAGAGAGGGGGGGGGGGAGGTGAATATAGCCAGACACAACTTCGTTAACTTTTGAAGGTTCTGCACTTCAAGGGTTAGTAGCACAGCGGAAGCAATACAAAACAGAGAGGTGCAAAAGCTAAACCCTAACCTAAGCACAAGCACAAAATGCTAACAAAGAGGATTTACAAGGTTCGGGGATAACTTGCCCCTACTCCTTGGCGTGCCCGTAAGGTGGGCGATTCCATGATCGTCGGCAGATCAAGTCTCAGAAAATCCAGATAGAATGCAACCTCCTTCTCGGTGGAGTAACCTCTCCACAGCGTTTCAATCAATGTATATGAAATTAAGCACAATGAAATAAGGGGAAGCTTACAGAGCACTTAGGACAGAAAGAACACAAGTGAACTCCTCACCGAGCTCCACTCAGCATAGATCTCACGCAAGAACTCCCTGCTCTTCGTGTCTTCTTGCTGATGGACTCACCAAGCTCCTTGTTTGTTCTTCCAAGCACTCAAGGTACCAGTGTATCCAAGAATGATGCTCAAGTATTGCTTGAGGAGACTCACACAGATTGCTCAAGGGGATCAAATGTTGCTGCCACTGAGAACTCCTCCTCTCTTCATTGTTGATGTAGTCTGACCCTGATTGTTATTTTGTGTTGACACCGATTTTAGTTTAGGTTGATGAGATGATTATGATTAAGTCCTCGTCGTGGACTAGGAATACCTAGTGGGGCTAGGTGGATGAAATCCTAACTTGGAGGGTTAGGTGTGGAAAAGTCCTAGCTTGGAGGGCTAGGTGGATAAAATCCTAACTTAGAGGGTTAGGTGTGGAAAAGTCCTAGCTTGGAGGGCTAGGTGGATAAAATCCTAACTTGGAGGGTTAGGTGTGGAAAAGTCCTAGCTTGGAGGGCTAGGTGGATGAAATCCTAACTTAGAGGGTTAGGTGTGGAAAAGTCCTAGCTTGGAGGGCTAGGTGTGGAAATTCCTAACTCGAAGGGTTAGGTGATTGGAAATCCCGGTGAGTGAAACCGGGTCCTGGTGAGTGGAGCCAAGTTGACTGAAGTCACGGTGAGTGAAGCTGGGCATGGAGTCTTGGTCCGAGGGACCAAGCATGAGTCAGGGAAGGGCTGGAGGCTTGTTCTCGTGACTTAGAGTGGATTTGGCCTTTCCTGGATCAGTCCGGTGACCGATAGGGAAGTTGGCACGGAGTTCCCTCGTGGATCGGTCTGGTGACCGATCCAGCTATGTCTAATCGGTCTGGTGATCAATCAGGGAGCATACAGTGAGTTTGGAATCTTACTGCTCGGCTCCTGATCGGTCTGGTGACCGATCAGGGAGCATGCAGTTTCCTTACTGCTCAGCTCTTGATCAGTCTGGTGACCGATCAGGGAGCATACAGTGAGTTTGGGAACCTCACTGCTCGGGTCCTGATCGGTCTGGTGACCGATCAGGGATACTGATCGGATAGTTCTGGTGAACGATCAAATGTCGCGAGTTCCTCACTATGACCGATTAGGATGCATCCTAATCGGTCTGTGCATGTCCTGATCGGTCTGGTGACCGATCAGGAGGGTTGGACTGCGATGCTGAGAAATCACCCTGCAAAGGGGTGGATCGGTCTGGTGACCGATCCACGACTTGGGATCGGTCTGGTGATCGGTCCCGGAGAAGTCACGATTTCTGATTACGCGTTGGGGACCCATCAGGATGGAGCCTGATCGGTCTGAACCCACCCTGTTCGGTCTGGTGACCGATCAGGAGTCTCTCTGATCGGTCTGGTGACCGATCAGTAGCTGACAGCTTTAATTCAAAAACGCTGTCAGAGCTCTGATTACGTCTGTTTCACTGCTGATTTGCTATTGATCTCTGCTCCTATCTTCTGATTGTTGATACTCCATTGATTTGCTGAGCTAATGAGCTGCTAAGTGTGCAGGTTACTCAGGTTTACTTCAAGGGAGTCAAACTGAGGCTTTCGCTATGACAGATTGGGCAGTTTTCCATCTAAGGTTGCAACGGACGCTGGTGACGACTGGCAGCTGACAGGGGCTCGACTGGGGCTCAGCTGAGGAGAGCTCAGGGAGTCCAGGAGAGGTCAGGGTAGCTGGGTTGTCTCAGATGAGCAGTTGGGAGCTGCAGAGGAGCGTCTATGGCAATGCAGGTTAAGAGATGAGATGAGAAGTGGTGAAGGGGCAGTTCTCCACCATCGAAAGCTTGGCTCCATCACTTCTGCGATTACTCTGATCTATTGATCCATTGTTTTTGAGCAAGCAACTGTGAATCTTGAGCTATTACTTGAGCACTTGGGAAGAAGAAACAAGAAGCTTGGCGAGTCCATCAGCAAGAAGACACAAAGAAGGGAGTTCTTGCGTGAGATCTGTGCTGAGTGAAGCTCGGTGAGGAGTTTGCTTGTGTTCTTGAGGTTCTAAGTGCTCAGTAAGATTTCTTCTTGTGTTTCCTGTACTTAATACTTCATTCATCTTGAAACGCTGTGGAGAGGTTACTCCACCGAGAAGGAGGTTGCTTACTATCCCAATTTTCTGGGGCTTGATCGGCCGACGATCAAGGGATCGCCCACCTTAAGGGCACGCCAAGGAGTAGAGGCAGGTTATCCCCGAACCTTGTAAATCCTCTTTATTAGCGTTTGTAGTTTGCTTTTCATTTCAGTAGTTATATTTTGTTCTTGCTTCCACTGTGCTACTATCCCTAATTGGAGAGAAGTATAAAAGAGAAAGCGATTTTTGTGTCTAGCTACATTCACCCCCTCTCTAGCCATCCAAGTTCCAACATTCATCGCCAGCCAACACTTAACCTTCACAGGTCACAGACGCTCCTCTGCAGCAGAGCTCACCAGCTGCTCATCTACACTAGCCCAGCTAGCCCTGACCTCCTCTGGACTCACTGAACCCTCTCCAGTCGAGTCCCAGGTCCTCAGCTCCTCAACCGTTGCAGCTAGCGCCAGAGGACGTTGTTTCCTGCAAACGAAAACCTGCCAAACCTGCTCAACAGAAAGCCTCCCATTGACCCTCCTTGAGTGTTTGAATCATCCCTGTAAAGCCTGCACACTCCAATAGAAGCTTAGCCAATGCATATCAAATAATATCACAGAATATCAGCAGGTAGCAAAGAAAACACAGACGCGATCAGAAGTCTGATAGCGATTTCAAATTAAAGTTCATCTTCTGATCGGTCCCCAGACCAATCAGAAAGGACCTTGATCAGTCAGCGGACCGATCAGGGTAAGCCCAGACTGATCAGGCTCCATCCTGATCGGTCCACAGTGAGAAAACTGGAATCGCGACTACTGCTGGATTGGTCACCAGACCGGTCACTAGACCAGTCCAGCAATCTGCTTGCCACAACCCGCAGGAACCACACACACCTGATCGGTCACCAGACCGATCAGGATGTGGCCTGATCGGTCTGGGGACCGATCAGAGCACCTCCTGACCGATCAGGCTCCAGCCTGATCGGTTATAGTGAGAAGCTCGCGACAATTGATCGTTCAGCCTGACCGATCTGAATAGTCTCCCTGATCGGTCACCAGACCGATCAGGAGCCGAACAGTAAGGTTTCCAAACACACTGTATGCTCCCTGATCGGTCACCAGACCGATCAGACATAGCTGGATCGGTCACCAGACCGATCCACGAGGGAACTCCGTGCCAACTTCCCTGATCGGTCACCAGATCGATCCAGGCAAGGTCAAATCCACTCTAAGTCAAGAGAACAGGCTCCCAGCCTTCTCTGACTCGTGCTCAGTCCCCCGGACCAAGACTCCATGCCCAGCTTCACTCACCGGGGCTTCATTCAACCTAGCTTCCCAAGCTAGGACCTAGTTTCACTCACCAGGATTTCCATCACCTAACCCTCCGAGTTAAGAATTTTCACACCTAGCTCTCCAAGCTTGGACTTTTCCACACCTAACCCTCCAAGTTAGAAATTTCACACCTAGCCTTCCAAGCTAGGATTTTTCACACCTAGCCCTCCAAGCTAAGACTCTTTCACACCTAGCCCTCCAAGTTAGGACTTTTTCACACCTAGCCCTCCAAGCTAGGACTTTTTCACACCTAACCCTCCAAGCTAGGACTTTTCACACCTAGCCCTCCAAGCTAGGACTTTTTCACACCTAACCCTCCAAGCTAGGACTTTTCACACCTAACCTCCAAGTTAGGACTTTTTCACACCTAACCCTCCAAGCTACGATTTTCACACCTAACCCTCCAAGTTAGGACTTTTCACACTTAGCCCTCCAAGCTAAGACTTTTTCACACCTAACCCTTCAAGTTACGAATTTTCACACCTAGCCCTCCAATCTAGGACTTTTTCCATGCCAGCGTGCGATCTCCTGATCCACCTGGACTTAATCCGAATTCAACCAAACTTGAATTAAACTTATATCAGTGTCAAACACTAAAATAACAATCTGGGTCAGACTGTAACGCCCCAAAATTTTCCCATATAAAATGTTATGAAATATCATGAAATTCATGAAATATTATTATGGATATTAGGAAATATTATGAATTCATGAAATATTATTAATATTATGAAATGATATGAATTCATGAAATATTATAAATATTATGAATTCATGAAATATTATTAATATTATGAAATGATATGAATTCATGAAATATTATTAATATTGTGAAATTTCATGATGGGTTTGGCTTAGTGGGCTTTGATATGGATTAGTGCAAAATGTGATAAAAAGGAGGAAGCAAGGATTGAACCTCGAACCTCCTAGTTGCACTCACCATGTCATAACCAATGAACCAAGCAATGTTTCTTGTAGAGAGAATAAGAAACATTCTTGTTAAATCGAGGGAAGCGAAGAGACATGTCTTTTCATGATAAGAGTATAAATAAGAGAGGGGGAAAGGAAGTTACACTTCCTCTTCTTCTTCCCCACTTCACTTTTCGAAAATCAAGAGCCCTCTCTCCCTTTCCATTTTCGAAAAACACCACCCTAGGGTTCTAACCCTAGGGAATTGGAAGGAAGAGGACCCATTGAAGGTTCTTGCCCTCTACTAGGGCCAAGGTTGCTAGAGAAGGCTAACTAGGGGAAACTCTCATCTTCTCCTTCTTCAAGGGTACCCTAAGATTTTCGAGAGGAAGAAATTTAAGCGAAAGGATGTAAGTATCCCCTCGCCTGCAGTGTAATTATTATGTATGATTCTTGTTGTTTTCTTGTACAAAAGAATTAGGGTTTTCCCTTTTTAAGTTTCGGCCACCTCCATTAGGAGAGGCTTTGGTTACTCTTTAATACATGAGAAGATCCCTTAAGACTTAGGGTATATAGGTATGTTGATTTTCTTTATGATGTTGTGAACAAAAACTAGGGTTCTACCCTTATGTGACTTTCGGCCAAAGCATGAAGCAAAGAGGGTTTTAAGGTTGTATGATTCCTATGATATATCCATGCTTAGTAGTGTAGACAAAATGCTTGTATAAATGTTGGTGTGAAGATTTGATTTCAAGAAACCTAGTTTCCCTTACCCTTGAGTTCGGCCAACCCTAGAGGGATTAGAGATTAGGGTTGCATAATTATCTTATGATGGAATCTATGTTTAATAAGTGGCATGATAGGTATGTGAGATGTTTGTGTAAATGCTTGTATGAATGTTGATTCAAAAACCCTAATTTCCCCTACCTTATACCATTCGGCCAACTCCCTAAGGTTAGGGTTTGTGAAGGTTAAACTATCCTAGGAGATATGCTTATGTTTGGGAATAATGATATGTATATGCATGTGATGTTTAAGGGAATGTTTGATAGGAAAACTTAACCTTTCCCCTAGCATGTGATATTCGGCCAAGCCTAGAACATTAGGTTTGTGAAGCTTGATTACCCCATGATGTATGCTATGCTTAGAATGATATATGATGGATATAGATATGATATTTGTATGTGATGTTTGATGTCAAAAACCTAAGCTATCTCTACTTTGACTTTCGGCCAGGACCTTAGGTTTAGGGTTAAGAAGAACTCGATTAACTCATGAAGTATGCTACCACTTTCTATGACAGGAATATGATTTATGTGACCAACCTTGTCATATATAAGTTTGTGTAAGTGGTTGAAATATGACATATGTATGAGCATGTTTATATAGCCCACGTGGCACCCTTTATGAATTGCATGTGATGTGTATGATAAAACGCTTGAAAGGATACTCCACTAAGTATGGGATCAAGAGCACCCCTTATGTTGTGTGGTGTGTCCCATAAGAGTGGATTTGGAGTATTCCTTAGCATATATGTAAAAGCATGTAAAGTATTTTACTTTATGAATGGGCTTGTACCGGACCAAAGTATGGGTCCAAGGGATGGACGCCTTAAGAACGCCCCGGTTCTGGACTACCGACTATGCTGTCCACGGTTCTGACACTACCGTAGCTGTGCAACAGGGATGGGCACCTTAAGAACGCCCCGGTTCTGGGACTACCGACTATGCTGTCCTTACCCTAGTAGGTCGGGGCTCGCTACCTCGTATCTACTTAGGGATGCGCGCTCATGATGTATGTATGTGGTACAAGCCGGGGACCCCCAATGATGATACGATGATATTTAAGTATTTAAAAGTATGATTTTAAAAGTTAAGCATCCTTATGTATATGCATTCCATACTTTATACTGCTTGCTTAGAGACTGTGATGTTTAGTATGCTATGATGAACTCATGCTTATGATTTATTATGTGTACATGTTGTATGCTTTCGTATGGATTTTGCGAGTAGGACAGGATCCTTACTAAGCATTTGTGCTTACTAGTTTATGTGTTGTCTTATGCTGCAGATAAAGGTAATGGACCCTTGAACTAGAGGAAGAGGCAGGTGGGCTGAAGATGTGTGGGTTGGTGGCTCGGGAAAGAAAGATTCCCATATCTACATTACTATGCCTATGTTTCCTTTAATAATAAATGCTAGTGATTAGAGTTGGTACTTTTGAATATTAGTGATCACTCTTATAGGTTTGAGTTGAATTACTTGTAAACTTAAGATGCATAGAAACCTAGGACTATGCTCCAAAGAAATAAAATGTTCTAAACATTAAAGCATGATATTTGACTGGCATGCACTGACTAATAGGCTTAGTATTTATGTTTTTCTCTTATGATTAAAATTATATGAATGAGTAGTACGTAACCCCGCCCCGAGAGTAGATATAAGGGCGGGCGTTACACAGACTGCATCAACAATCTCCCCCTAAACTTAATCAACCATTCTCTCCCCCTTTGTCAAACATTGAAAAGGGCATGGTTATTAAGTTTAAACATACCTCCCCCTCAAACACGGGTCTCTCCCCAACTTCAAAATAATCAAAGTATAGTTTTTGAATTGCATATGAGAGACATATACCATAAATGTATCCTGACAACAATGTATATGCATCATACGGCAATAAGTGTGAATTGCACATGAAAATGTATACAGAAATATATCATGGTCAAACATGTATATGTTTCATATGATAAGTAAGGAATGCAGCTGTATCCGACACATAATCCTGATTTATCTCCATGACCGATCATGGTCGTTGATTACTTGATACAGAAGAATTTCTGATTAGTCTGGGACCGATCAGATTTCAGAAAAATTCCTGAAACTCTGATACGTTTCTGACCAGACTGCATTAACAATTTGCATTCTACAACAGGGGTGTAGACTCTATTGATATTCGACGTTTCAGAAAAATTTCTAAAACACGACATTAAGAGCAAGAGTCATGACTCAACAAACCCTTTCTTATTAATTTGAATATTCCAACATAGGTTTGTATCAAATTAAGTTTCGTTCCTAGTATGATTAGCCAAACCTCATTTTAACACTTGACGTTTCAGAAACATTTCTGAGAATCAAGGGTCTCAAAAATTCCTCCCCATATTTTACCACTTGAACAAATTTGTACTCCCTTAGTACCAGGTTTGTAGCAATAGAGGATCAAGTGTGTTTCAATTGTAATTGGTTTGCACCAGATTTGTTTCAAGTATATCTTAACCATAGCCCTAACTCTTAATGATTTACTAATTTTGAAGCAGTTAGGGAGTCTGCTGACCAGACTTGATCTGATTGGTCATCAGACCGAACAGAATGGTTCCTGATCGGTCACCAGACCGATCAGGGTGAGTCCTGATCGGTCAGTGGACCGATCAGGTTTGATATGAAAAGTTGTCTAAAACTGATCAGTTTCAGAAATGGGTTTGTTTCAACTCTAAACCACTCCTAAACCCTAAACCAATTAGATTTAATCCCTAAGAGAGTTCCATTAATCACAATTCATTTCCCTTAACCAAAATAAACCATATGATTTGTGTCCCTTAATTAAGTTTAATTCCACATCAAGAATCAAGAATTTCTATGGATTATGGATAATACCACAAACATGTTTGTATCAAGGCATGATAAGTATATTCCAAGCATGATCATGTTTATTCCAAACAGTTTTGATAATCCAAGTTACTCTTAGGTTCTGAACAACTAAGTCATAGACCTTAAGTTCATGTTCTTTATCTAATGATGTATGATGAAGTTTTCATAGTGATTTTTGAATCAATACTAATTCATGTGTCCATACTTGTTCAATAGCATGCCTTCATGTTCTATAACACACACAAGAAAATCATGGCATACTCGATCATGTTCACCAAACAAAACACCTTAAGCTTGAGATAAGGCATATCATAAACCATAACTTGCAGGAAAACATAAATTGCAATAAGAAAAACTTATTATCCTAAGCAATCCATGGCAAGAGCAAGTTATGTGTTAATCTAAACCATCCATGTGAATTTGATGAAATGGTAAGCACATTCCTAACTAGGAATGGCTATATGTTTGGAGCACCAAATATCAACCACCCATGTTGATAGATGCTCCCCCTCAACCTAACCTATACAATTCGAAATATGAAAGTTTTAGGTACCCAAATTTTGGAACCTAATGAATCTACAATAAATGACTTTGGCAGTCATGCCTTAGTCATTTTCTTCCTAACCTTTTGAACCCTAGAATTATTTGATGATCTAAATTGGGTTCTTGACATTAATGACATGGCATTAGGTTCTTAGGTTGATAACCCAAACCAACCTTGTTGTAAACCACCTTTTGTGAATTTAGGATCATGTCCAAGGTTTTGGAGCTAGTTGAGAATTTCTCAAGAAAATTCTTGAGTTTCTCAACCTCACTCCTCAAGATCTTATTTTCATTTTCAAGGGACTCACTGTGGAAATCATTAACATCCTCAACTTTAGAGGATTTTAATTCTTCTATTTCTAATTTCAATAACTTTGATTTGTTCTTAGATTTCTTTAACAACCTAGTTAAACAAGCAATTGTCCTATAGCACTTATCCAACTCGGGAGAGATTACCTCTTCATCATCCGAAGATGATGAAGGTGCGGTTGAGGAGCTTCTTGATTCGTTGTCACTCTCCTTAGATGACTCTTCTAAGGCCACTTGAGCCACATGACAGTAGGTCCTCTCCTCCTCCATTTTCTTCTTTTTGTCACCTGCCACTAAAGCCAACCCTTTCTCCTTTGGGCTTTGGTTAGAGATCTCATGTAGTTCCATTTCACAAAATAGATCTTCTAACTTAAAAAAGAAAAATCCTTGGAAACCTTGTAGCCATCCACCATGGATGACCACAAAGTATTCCTAGGGAAGGCTTTGAGAACGTACCTTATAAGATCTCGGTTTTCCACCTTTTCATTGATGGAATGCAAGTCGTTGACAATTTCCTTGAACCGACCATGAAGCATACTCACTGTTTCATTTTCCTCCATTGCCAAGTTTTGGAGTTGGCTGAGAAGGAGGTCTTCTTGGCTATCCGGGTTTCATGAGTTCCTTCATGGAGCTCAATGAGTTTGTTCCATAGGTCTTTGGCAGAGGTGAAGGGGCCAACCTTGATTAGCTGCTCTTTGTTCATCCCACATTGCAAGGTGACAACAGCTTTGGCATTGGCTTCCCCCCTTTTGATTTGCTCAGCCGACCACATGGAGAAGTCAAGATCTTTTCCCTCAATATCCTTTGGAGGAGAGAAACTCTCCTTCACTGAGAATCACATGCTCATGTTTGTCTTCAAATAAAACTCTATCCTTGACCTCCAATATGGAAAATCAGTGCCATCGAGGAATGGAGGTCGGTTGGTGCTAAACCCTTCTCTTCCCATGGCCATCTTTGTTAGCTCTCGGATGTTAAGCTGCTTGAACAGAGCCCAAAGCTCTAATACCACTTGTTAGACCTTGGATGGCTAGAGGGGGGGGGGGGGAGGGTGAATATAGCCAGACACAACTTCGTTAACTTTTGAAGGTTCTGCACTTCAAGGGTTAGTAGCACAGCGAAAGCAATACAAAACAGAGAGGTGCAAAAGCTAAACCCTAACCTAAGAACAAGCACAAAACGCTAACAAAGAGGATTTACAAGGTTCAGGGATAACTTGCCCCTACTCCTTGGCGTACCCGTAAGGTGGGCGATCCCTTGATCGTCGGCAAATCAAGCCCCGGAAAATTCGGATATAATGCAACCTCCTTCTCGGTGGAGTAACCTCTCCACAGCGTTTCAATCAATGTATATGAAATTAAGCACAATGAAACAAGGGGAAGCTTACAGAGCACTTAGGACAGAAAGAACATAAGCGAACTCCTCACCGAGCTCCACTCAGCACAGATCTTATGCAAAAACTCCCTGCTCTTCGTGTCTTCTTGCTGATGAACTCGCCAAGCTCCTTGTTTCTGTTGGTGCAGAATGCACCCAAGTTAAACCTGTGTTTTGATATTGGCAAAAGGGTTCAAAAGTTAAGGGTTAGTTGTTGTCTAACAAGTTTCTTGAGTGTACAGGAAAAACCCTAGCGAAGGAATGCTAGGCACTGGCGAAGGACTGCCAGACAGGAAAAGCTCTAGCAAAGGACCGCTAGGCTCTGGCGAAGGACTGCCAGAATGGACAAGTCCTAGCGAAGGAATGCTAGGCACTGGCGAAGGGCTGCCAGAAGAAAAGACCTAGCGAAAGGTTGCTAGGCACCAAGCGAAGGGCAGCTTGGCAACTCAAGACTTGGCGAAGGACTGCCGGGCAAAAGTCCAACTGGAGGAGCCGGTTGGCACCAGGTAAATTCTCCCGAGAGGAGTAGGTGAGGACGCGTTCCCCTTGAGGGAACATTAGGCGTCGGTTCGACCTAGGGCTCCATTTTGGAGACCAAAGTCAGAACCAAGACAACCAAGGCTGTATAATTCATTATGTTATTGGTTTATTGTGTTTTGGACTAACCCTGGATGCAGGACCAAAGGAACGTGTGTCTGCAGCTCAGAATGCCTCAAAGGAAAGAGGCGATCGCTGACCAGGGCGCCCGGAGTGTCCCGGGCGCCCCCAAGGTGAACACAAAACACAACACAACCAGAAGAACCTCGACAGTACATTCTGAGGTCGCCCCCGCTGTCCCGGGCGCCCCCATTGAAAACCAACTCTGCCACGTCTGCGCTACACGCCCAGGGCGCCCCCGCTGTCCCGGGCGCCCCCAGCCAGACTTGCCGAGGAGACCTCAGCGCTGCGGATAAGAGCTGGCCGAGTCAACCAGGGCGCCCCCAGCGTCCAGGGCGCCCCCGTCAAAGGGTTATCCAGAGTTCTTAGGGATAAACCCTTGACCGCGCCTTTTGGGGATCAAGCGCCACGTGGGGGGGGGCCCCCGTCGACCAGGGCGCCCCCAGGCCCTATATAAAGGGCCCTCGACCTCCTTCTTCAGAGCATCAATTACTGCGACGCTTCCACGCTCTTCTGCTTCCATGACACGCTCCAGAACTCTTCCAACTCGAGCTGACGACGTCCTGCTGCTCCAACACTTTGATCTACACCGGACGTCGGTAACGAAGAGCTTAATTAAGTTTACTAGGCTAATTCTGTAATACTTTTTATTGTAAACTTTCTCGAACATATATAATTGCCCGCAGAAAACGGTCAACGACCGTGGGCCTTGGAGTAGGAGTCGACACAGGCTCCGAACCAAGTAAAACGACCGTGTTAGCATTGTTTGTGTGTCTTATTTCCGCTGCGCACTTACTCTTTTTAAATCCGAATGATTTGCGACATTCACCCCCCCTCTATCGCATCTCTCGATCCAACAGTTTCTTCTTCCAAGCACTCAAGGTTCCAGTGTCTCCACGAATGATGCTCAAGTATTGCTTGAGGAGACTCACATAGATTGCTCAAGGGGATCAAGTGTTGCTGCCACTGAGAACTCCTCCTCTCTTCATCGCCAGCCAACACTTAACCTTCACAGGTCACAGACGGTCCTCTGCAGCAGAGCTCACCAGCTGCTCATCTACACTAGCCCAGCTAGCCCTGACCTCCTTTGGACTCACTGAACCCTCTCCAGTCAAGCCCCAGGTCCTCAGCTCCTCAGCCGTTACAGCTAGCGCTAGAGGACGTTGTTTCCTGCAAACGAAATCCAGCCAAACCTGCTCAACAGAAAGCCTCCCATTGACCCTCCTTGAGTGTTTGAATCATCCCTGTAAAGCCTGCACACTCCAACAGAAACTTAGCCAATGCATATCAAATAATATCACACAATATCAACAGGTAGCAGAGAAAACGCAGACGCGATCAGAAGTCTGACAGCGATTTCGAATTAATGTTCAGCATCTGATCGATCCTCAGACTGATCAGAAAGGACCCTGATCGGTCACCGGACCGATCAGGGTACGCCCAGACCGATCAGGCTCCATCCTGATCAGTCGACAGTGAGAAAATTGGAATCGCGACTACTGCTGGATTGGTCACCAGACCAGTCCAGCAGTCTGCATGCCACAACCCGCAGGAACCACACACACCTGATCGGTCACCAGACCGATCAGGATGTGGCCTGATCGGTCTGGGGACCGATCAGAGCACCTCCTGACCGATCAAGCTCTAGCTTGATCAGTTATAGTGAGAATCTCTCAACAATTGATCGTTCAGCCTGACCGATCTGAATAGTCTCCCTGATCGGTCACCATACCGATCAGGAGCCGAACAATAAGGTTCCCAAACTCACTGTATGCTCCCTGATCGGTCACCAGACCGATCAGACATAGTTGGATCGGTCACCAGACCGATCCACGAGGGAACTCCGTGCCAACTTCCCTGATCGGTCACCAGACCGATCCAGGCAAGGTCAAATCCACTCTAAGTCAAGAGAACGGGCTCCCAGCCTTCTTTGACTCATGCTCAGTCCCCCGGACCAAGACTCCATGCCCAGCTTCACTCACCGGGACTTCATTCAACCTAGCTTCCCAAGCTAGGACCTAGTTTCACTCACCAGGATTTCCATCACCTAACTCTCTGAGTTAGGAATTTTCACACCTAGCTCTCCAAGCTAGGACTTTTCCACACCTAACCCTCCAAGTTAGGAATTTTCACACCTAGCCTCCAAGCTAGGACTTTTCACACCTAGCCCTCCAAGTTAGGACTTTTTTGTTGATGCAGTCTGGCCCTGATTGTTATTTTGGTGTTGACACCGATTTTAGTTTAGGTGGATGATTATTGATTATGATTAAGTCCTGATCGGGGATCAGGCATGGTATGGAAAATCCTAGCTTGGAGGATTAGGTGTTGGAAAATCCTAACCTGGAGGGTTAGGTGTTGAAAATCCTAGCTTGGAGGGCTAGGTGTGTGAAAAGTCCTAATTCGGAAGAGGTGGGTGAAAAGTCCTAGCTTGGAGGGCTAGGTGAAAAGTCTTAACTTGGAGGGTTAGGTGTAAATTCCCATCTTGGAGAATTAGGTGAAAAAGTCATGGCTTGGAGGGTCAGGTCCTAGCTTGGAGGGCTAGGTTTGGAAAGTCCTAATCCAGAAGAGTTGGGTGAAAAGTCCTAGCTTGGAGGGCTAGGTGAAAAGTCCTAACTTGGAGGGTTAGGTGCAAATTCCCAACTTAGAGGGTTAGGTGAAAAATCCTTATCTTGGAGGGCTAAGGTGGATGAAACCCTAGCTTGGAGGGCTAGGTTGGAGCCCCTGGATCGGTCTGGTGACCGATCAGGGAGTTGGCACGGTGCTCCTTCGTGGATCGGTCTGGTGACCGATCCAGCGATGACTGATCGGTCTGGTGACCGATCAGGAGCACACAGTGAGGTTGGGAACCTATTGTACTGCTCCTGATCGATCTGGTGACCGATCAGGGAGTATGCGTTTCACCCATTGCTTGGCTCCTGATCAGTCTGGTGACCGATCAGGGAGCAAACAATGAGGTTGAGTTCCCTTGCTGATCTGCTCCTGATCGGTCTGGTGACCGATCAGGATCACTGTGCAGATCATTCTGGAGAACGATCCAGCATCACAGGTTCCTCTCTATGATCGATCAGGACGGAGCCTGATCGGTCTGGTGACCGATCAGGAGGTTTCCTGATCGGTCCGGTGATCGATCAGGAGGTCAGGACTGCGAAGCTCAGAAATCGCCCGATAAAAGGGTGGATCGGTCGGGTGATCGATCCACAACCTGGGATCTATCTGGTGATCGATCCAGGAGAGTTCCAAAGAAGTCGCGATTTCTAATTGAGCGTTGGAGACCGATCAGGACGGAGCCTGATCGGTATGGACCCAGCTTGATCGGTCTGGTGACCGATCAGGAGGAGCTCTGATCGGTCCGGTGACCGATCACATTAATTCAAAATGTACTGTCAGACGCTCTGATCGCGTCTGAACGTATTCGATTCTCTGCGCTTAACATCTGATATATGATATGCTGTTTGATATGCTGCTCTAACACACTGATTAAGGTGCAGGTGATAGGGGAGGATTCAAACACTCAAGGAGAAATCAATGGAGGCTTTCCTTGGAGCAGGTTTGTCCGTTTTCCATCTCAGGTTGCAATGGCCGGAGCTGCAGACTGGAGCTGCTGACTGGAGCTTGGTTGAGGGGAGCTCAGGAAGTCCAGGGAGGGCTCAATGGTAGCTGGCGTTGGCAGGGAAGTAGCTGGAGGCTGCAGGAGATGCTGTCACCTGGTGCTAAGTGGAGAAACAAAAGGGCGGAAGAAGGCTTCGATGAAGTAGAGTTCGCGAACTGAGTTCTTGCTGCGCCTTGTGTTCTCCACATCTGGCTTGCACGTTCTGAAGGTCATCATCTTGGGCAAGCAATAGAATCTAAGAAGCAATCATTCATTACTTGAGCGCTTGAAGGAGAGAACAAGAGGCTTGGAGTCCGACAGCGGGAAGACACGAGGAAGGGTTTCTTGCGTGAGATCGCCGCTGGGTGGAGCTCAGGAAAGCTTGCTGTGTTCTTGTCTTTGCTAAGTGCTTGAGTAAGATCCTTCTTGTTGTTTCTTTGTGCTTAAACTTAAATCTGTGATTGAAACGCTGTGGAGAGGTTTCTCCACCGAGAAGGAGGTTGCTTTCTATCCGGTGATAACCGGCGCTTGATCTGCCGACGATCAAGAGATCGCCCACCTTAAGGGCACGCCAAGGAGTAGGGGCAAGTTATCCCCGAACCTTGTAAACCCTCCTTGTTAGCGATCTTACTACTGATGTTGTTTTGCTTTTGTTTTCTGAATTTCTGCATACTCTGTTCTTGCGTTCCGCTGTGCTACTAACAACTCTGAGTGCAGAAATTCGATTAGTGTCTAAGTCCAAGTAATTGGCTATATTCACCCCCCCTCTCTAGCCATCCGGGTTCCAACAAGTGGTATCAGAGCTTGGGGCTCTGTTCACTGCTTAACATCCGAGAGTTATCAACAAGATGGCGTTGAGAGAAGGATTTTCCACCACCCGACCTCCTTTCTTTGATTGCGCTGATTTTCAATATTGGAGATCAAAGATGGAGACTTACTTGAAGATGGACATAAATACTTAGTTCGCGGTGAAGGAGGGATTCACCCCTCCTAAGGATGATGAAGGCAAAGAACTCGAATCATGGCGGTGGACTGCCGAACAAACTCGGAAGAGTGAAGCCGATGCGAAGGCGATTGTCACTCTATAATGCGGCATGAACAAAGACCAACTCATCAAGGTTGGTCCTTTCACAAGTGCAAAGGACTTGTGGAACAAACTCATTGAGCTTCACGAGGGCACCCAAGACTCAAGAATCGCAATGAGGGATTTGTTCCTCAACCAACTCCAAAATCTCTCCATGAAGGAGAATGAATCGGTAAGTGAGCTTCATAGCCGGTTCAAGGAAGTCCTCAATGGGCTTTATTCGATTGATGAAAAGGTCGAGAATCGCGACCTTGTGAGGTATGTCTTGAAAGCCTTTCCAAGGAATGCTTTGTGGTCATCCATGGTGGATGCCTACAAAGTTTCCAAGGATCTATCCATTGTAAAGTTAGATGATTTATTTTGTGAGATGGAATTGCATGAAATGGCTAACAAAGGCCCCAAGGAGAAGGGGATTGCCTTAGTTGCAGGGGACCGATCCAACAAGAAGAAGAAGGAGAAGAAGAAGAAGAAGGAAGTCTCTTCATCTTCATCCTCTTCCGAATCCGAGTCCGATTCCGAGGAAGATGACAGTGGCTCTTCTTCCTCCGAGATGACAAACTTTGTGCAAAGGATGATGAGAAGGGGTCGACGCTTCAAGAGTAGAGGTAACTCTAGTGAAGCTAAACTTGATAAGACTAATGCATCTTGCTTTGAGTGTGGTAGGAAAGAGCACTTCAAGAATGAATGTCCAAAACTAAAGAAGAAGGAGGAGAAATCCAAAAAGAAAGAAGAAAAATTCAAGAAGAAGAAGAAGGCCTTGAAGGCCACTTGGGATGAGTCATCCTCTAGCTCATCCGATGAAGAGAAGGAGGAGAAGAGCACAAGGCATGCAGCACTCATGGCATTGGGAGATCAAGAGAGCAGTGATGAATCCTCCAACTCATCAAACGCGGCTTCATCATCTTCGGATGATGAAGAGGTAACTTCTCCCGAACTTGAAAAGTGATATAGAGCAATTGCATGTTTAACTAGTATGCTTAAGAAGTCAAAAAATAAGGTTAAAGCATTGCAATTAGAAATTGATCAATTGAAATTATCTAGGGATGATAACATTGATGACTTGCATGTTGAATTGTTAGAGGATGAGATTAAGTCTTTGAAACTTGAGGTTGAAAATTTGAAATCCTCTAAGGTTGAGGATGTAAATGGTTTGCATGATGAGTTGCTAGTAGAAGAAAACCAATCATTAAAGAGTGAAGTTGAGAGACTCAAGAATATTCTTGAGAAGTTCTCAACTATCTCTAAAACCCTAGACATGATCTTGAATGCCCAAAGGGCAGTCTACAATAGGGCCGGTATTGGTTACCATCCTAAAGAACCCTCATTCATATCTCTTATGTCTAGGACTAATATGAGACAATCTAGGACACCCAAGGTTCAAAAGAAAGTTGACAAGGCATGGGTGCCTAAATCATGTTTAGTTGATGCTTTAGGTCCCAAGGTTTGGGTACCTAAAACTTCTATTTTTTGAATTGTGTAGGTTATGATTGAGGGGGAGCATCTATCGACTTGGTTC
Organism: Boesenbergia rotunda; assembly: GCA_024364735.1. Taxonomy (NCBI): domain Eukaryota; kingdom Viridiplantae; phylum Streptophyta; class Magnoliopsida; order Zingiberales; family Zingiberaceae; genus Boesenbergia; species Boesenbergia rotunda. The sequence goes on from JAGFNQ010002434.1 coordinate 96,522, forward strand.
GTTGATAGTGGATGCTCCAAACTGTAACGCCCGACCTTATATCTACCCTAAAGGCGGGGTTACAGGTCCATACATTCATATCATTTACCATGTTAAGCATGTATATCCAGTAGAAAACAATTACAATACAAGAAGAGTAGTAAGCATACTTGTTGAGGACTAATTTACCAAGCATGGTTTTCCTATATTTAACATGCATTTACAACATAATAGGAAGATCATTTAACTTCATAATTTACTGATCTAAACATGTTTTGAACAAGATAGGGCTTAGCATGATCTAAAACCTAACCTTAGACACATGCAAGAGAAACATTCATAAGCAATAGAAATTAGGAAATCTATAGCATTTCACTTAGCATGCATACAACAAGAATTAGACATCTAATGATAGTGTTATCTAATCATGACATAGGTTCCATATCTCTAAACTTGGCCAACAGTAGAGTAGTCATAATCATCACACAATCAGAATATAGTAATACAACTCGCAATCTTTTAGTGGAAGCAATTTAGATTCTAGACAAAAATGGTAGATAAGAATCCTTCTTTCTTTCCCGAGCCATCACCACACACATCTTTTAGCTTTCCCTCTGCCTCTTCCTTTAGTTCAAGTATTTCTTACCGCTATCTGCAGCATAAGAAAAACAACATGAACTAGTAAGCAAAACATGCTTAGTAAGAATCCGGGCCTACTCGCAAAAATCCATATCAATTCCTCAATATCATGTACACAGTAATCAAGATAGAATTATAAGCATCATAAGCATCACATCAATTATTTCTAAGTACTTTACAGAACAAGATTATCAAATAATGAGAGAATGCTTTTCAAAAAAGTTCCATAAAGGTAAGTACTTAAAAATATAGTATCATCTAGGGCCCAGTTGTAGTACCACATCAAGCGCGTTCCCTAATGAGTTGGGGTAGCGAGCCACCAATCCAAATAGGGCAGGACCCTTCCGTCCTACCAATGTCATGACCTTCAGTTAACATGTACATTGGATTTTGTTTAACGACCCCCTTCCGAGTCGGGTACACAACTTTCAAAGTAAAGTATCTTGACATGTAATTACATACATATGTATATGCTTAAAGGTACTCCCAATAACATCTTAAAGGGACACACCACTCATCAAGGGTGCTCATGATCCCCTAGGGACACACCACACATTCAGGGGTGCTCTTGATCCCAATTTCAATAGAGTATCCCTTTTCAAGCATATTATCAAACACATCATGTTCATGTCATAAAGGGTGCCCCATGGGCTATAAGGCATGCTTTTATACCTAACAAGATAGGTCACATAAATTATACACACATCATATAAGTGGTAGCATGCTTCATGGTTTCATTAAGTACTTCCCAACCCTAAAACTATGGTTGGCCGAAAGTTTCATAAAGGGTAGGGAATTCTTTTGGTTTTTCAATCAATCCAATTAATGCATACATTCATCACATATATATCTATATCATGCATTCTATTAACATAGCATACATTAGAGGTAAATGACCTTCCCTAAGCTAGGGTTCCATGATGTGGCCGAAAGTTGCAAGTAAGGAGTTTGGTTTTCCAATCAAGCATTCATTCAAGCATTTCTACGAACACCTCAAGTGCATTTCATGTTAACAATTGAAACATGGTTTATACCTCAAAGTGGGGTTAGCTTCCACTAACCCTAAATTACAAGGGGGTGGCCGAATGGTAAGGTGGGGGTTTTTAGGGTTTTTGGACAAGTCATCATTCACAAAACAATACACATGTATACAACATTTATTTAGCATGCATGGCATGCATCAAGAAGTGATTCACTTCACAACCCCAACAACCAAGTCTTGGCCAAAACCTTGTAGGGTACCAAACCCTAATTTTTGTTATCACCACATGATGGAAAGTCATCATAAAATGAAGGGTCACTGATAAGTACCATTTTTGAGATTATTTTAGATGTTAAAATCCATGTTTGACCTATGTTTTTATTGCTTATTTGTGATTTTACCCTAGGTTTTAGGATTTCCTCTTATTTTGGACTTAATTGCAAATTTACACATTTTTTGGATTATTTGGCCACTAATTTTCTGATATATTTTTGTAGGCATGGAAGGATCCTAGACCTAGGGCATACTGGGTCAAACTTGAGTCGGAAGTGGAACCGGATCGAATTATCATGTTTTGGATTAATCCGGGCCGTCCGATTCAAGAGCGGCTAGATCTGAGCCATCCGGGACGATCTGAAGCAATCCGAGCTAGGGATAGGGTTGATCAAGCTCTATGATCAAGATCTGAAGGTTTCATTCCAATCAGAGCTAAATCAACCGTTGGATCAAGCTTGGAGGGCTCTAGAGCGTCCATTCATAGATAGAGTTGATCTGGACCATCCGTTGCAAATCTGGAGGATCTGAGCTACCACAAGGTAGATCCTGACCCCAGATCATCATCATCAAAGTTTGGCTCTAATCAGAGCAAGATCAGCCGTTGGATTCATCCAAATCAATCTGGACCGTCCATTGATAAGTATTTAATCAAATCTGCCCAGCTCTTCAGCGTTGTCGCGTCTCCGCCGCTGTTCATCGTTCTTCTTCGTTTCTTCACTGTTCTTTAGCTTAGTTCTTCATCCAAAGGGGCGCGACCCCTCATTTCTCACCTAGATCAATTGCTAGGCCATTGGGGAAGGTTCTCGGTGAATTTCCAGCTCCGAATTGGCCAAAACAGAGTTGTTGTGAGGTTTCCGCAGCTCTGTCCTTATTTGCTTCAATCTCGGTTTTGCTCCATCCCTCATCCATCCGAGCAGTTCAGAGGGGTTCCCTGGAGTGCTTGGTTCATCTCCACACCATCCGCGCAATTGGACAATGCCAGATTGAGGAAATCGATTCAGAAATCAGATTGGTTCAGAGTGTGAGCTGGATTTGAATTGTTGAGCTGTTTTTCAATGGTTTACTGAGCTTGCGGGTTCGAGGCTCACTCTTACTTGACGACCAAGAAGCAATCGAGCTAGGGAAGGCTTGAGGAGTAGTTTAAGTAGTTAATTTCAGTGTTCTAGCTGTTAATTTTCAGTTCTGCACATGTTTAGTTTCTGAATTGGTTTCAGATTTGGTTAATCTCGTTTTCTTAATTGTTCAGCTGTAATCTAGCTTTATTTCTTCAAGTCAAGTAGTGTAGATTGCTTGTTAGTGATCCATAGAATTTAATTTAGTTTAATTTCTGTTATTTCCTTGCGTATCAAGTTGTGCAGCCCGTATCAGCCCTGTTTGTGCCCATTTCTGTTCAGTTCGAATTCCTTAGCTTGTTTCGATTCAATTCTTGTCTTGTTTAATCCCCTAAAATTAAAGATAGCATTTGGTTTGTTAATGCATTAAATCTGCTCTAGTTTTCCATTCAATTCTATTTCTGAAATTCGTTTTGATCAGCTTGGATGGATTATGTGTGCCATTAATTCAGATGTTGTATCAAACCCCAAGTCTGCATTCTCCAAGTTTGTTTTTGCATTTTCGAGTTCAGCTCAATAAGTAGTTCCTTGTTTAGTGAAGCATCATATCAGATCTCAACTTGATCCATTACATTTTGTTTGCTTTTGAGTGTTGCTGCATTTCGGAATTTCCATTTCTGCATCCAGATTTCAGAAAATTCTGCAACTTCAGTTTCTTTCTGCAATTTCAGTCAAATTGCTTTCTGAGTTTTTGTGTCAAGTAAACGTGAGTTCTATCTAGCCTTGCTGATCCTTAGAATTGTGTATCCATTGCAGCTCATTTTCTGGGATTGTGTCCAGAACTGCTGCTGAATTTCTGCAATTGGTCTGAAATAACAGATTTGATACAGCTTACGGTTTTTCATTCAGCAGCAGTTTTGGCACAGCAGATTCCTTAATCTGGGTATCAAGTTTGCATGTCTGTCAAGTTGGAACTTCAGCACTGATTTGCATCAAAACTAAATCTATCTTTAGTGCATTCTTGAGCTTGAAATCAGTCTCTTTTGCAGTCATAACATTTCCGAAACTGTGAAGCTACTCTTCAGCAGTTTTAAGCTTGCATCTCTGATCTTGGTATCAAGTTAAGCTTTGGCATTTGTTTTGTATCAGTTTGTTGATGGATTGTTTTGCATTTGGTTAGTTATGAGGGGTTAATCCGGAAGCAATTCTTTGCATTTAATTTAAGCTCTTGGCACATCAGATTTAAATCTTGGTATCAAGTTTTACCTTTGCTACACTCTTGTATCAAGTAAAGGCTTGGCATTAAGTTTGTAGCTGTTTTGTTATAGATTGCTTAGCAATTTGATTGCTTTGAATTGAAAACTCTGAAGCAAAACTCTGTATTTGCAACAATTGAAAATCCTAGAATAGGTACAGCTTGTTTAACATTTGGATTGCTTTGAGTTCCAACTTCTTCCCTGCATTTTAGACTTTATTTCTGCCTGTGTACCAAGTGGAGATTCGGTTTTGAATGGCGATTCATTTCTGCAAGTATTGATCTTTCTTGAAAATTCAGAATTGAGGACTTAACAGCTTGCTTGCATTCCATTTGAATGGTTAGAGTTAAATTCCATTTGGTTGAGCTATTACTTGCCATTTATCTCTTAATTCATTTGTGTAGTTTTCCCTTCTTTGCATTGTGTTTTCAATTCGGAATTGCAACCCAAAATCCAATTACTTATGTGAAACCTAAAAACACAAACGACACATAAATACAAGTTCGAATCAAACACGACAACTAGTCCCCGAGAAAAATACGACCTGTGGCCCCTTTACTACGATTTTCATGCTTTTGATTGTAAAAGGGTTTCCAGCTTCCATTCAGTTATTCATTCATTTATAAAATTTTAAATTTGAGGCCCACATTCATGACACATAGTTTGGGCATGTCAAATTTTTGGCGCCGTTGCCGGGGAGGCAACTAGTTGATTTGTTTGATTTTTGCTTGTATGTTTCTTTAGACATATCATTGGGTTCTATTTATTGTTGCTTATTCTTTTGTATACGGGTACTGCCATTTTTCTTGTTTGTTTTGTGACAGGGGTGCAGGTTCAAAATGTTTTCATCCACTTATCAGCAGCCGTGTCCACACTTTCAGCAGACCCAGCAAGAATTCCAACAGCCCTATTCTAATTTCCAGCAACCAAATCAGTTTTTGCAGCCACCACAACAATTTCAATCGGATTTTCAGCCAATTCAACCAATTTTCTAGAATTTTCAGAATGGGCAGCCCCAATTTCAAAATTTTCAGCCCCACTTTCAGCAATTTCAGCCTAACTTTCAGCCACTTTATCAACAAGATCAGTCACAATTTCAACAATATCAGCAAGGGCAACCTTTCCAAAATTTTCAGCCATGGCAACAAGAATTTCAGCCCACTCAACTTCAGTATTCACCACAACAAATTCAACCTCAGATACAAGAATTCCAGGGCTACAATTTTCAGCAATTTCCACCAAGTGGTGAACCAACTTTTCAGCAGTTTAATCAGTCTGTTCAACCATTTGATCAACCCCCACAGTCTCAATTTCTACAAATGTGTCAACAAGAGCTTCAAAACATCGAAAGGCAAATGAAACAAGTGGCTAATGATTTGAATCAGATAAAAGCCCAAAGAGCAGAACAATTAGCTTCTCAAGCTATTTTTAATTCTGAGAGCTCCGGAGTTGGTTTTATATCAGTTCAAGGTGACCCTAGTGCATGGCAAAGTCCTTCTTCAATTAATCCTGCAAATTTAGTAGAAGAAGAAGAAGAAGAATACATTAAAATCTGGGCACCTACAGCATGCATCCCTCCGGAGACTCCTATTCAAAATCCAATTTTAAATGTTTCAGCTCAAGAAGAAGAAACTGAAGCTCCACAGGACCATTCTAGACTTTTATTTTCTGATGATAGCATTATTGATGGTCCTAATTTTTCTGACACTGTCGTTGCAGATATTACAGGAGAAGCATGCAGAGGAGATGATTCCATAGGTGTAGGGGATTGCACTAAGCCCCAGGGACCACCACAAGACTCAGAGAATGAACCAGAAAGTGTAGGGACTTGCATGGTGGAAGCAAGCACCCAAGGATCACCAGTTGATTGTCCACCAGAGCCTGAGGCTGAAGAGGAGCATGAATATGACCAGGAGGAGACCACAGATACACCTTCAGGTATTATCTAGCACGCTCAGGTAAGTATTTCTCCTCTTTGTTCAGAAAAATACAGTGATGTACCTAGGGATGATTCTACTGACTCTGATGATTTTATTGATATACCTTGTGTAGAGATTGTTTGTGAAAATCCAATAGAGGTATCAAATATTGATTTCCTTGATCATCATGCATTACTTGATACATCTCTTGTAGATATGGGTGGTGAAATAATTTTAGAGGCACCTATAATTGATGTTGTTTTTTATGATGAATCTTTAGATACATCTTTTGTGGATATGGATAGTGAAAATTTTTTAGAAGTGCCTGAAATTGATGTTATTTATTTTGATGAATCTCTTGCTATATCATATGCTGAAAATGAATGTGAAAAACTCATAGAGATATCCGAGATTGATTTGATTGGCTGTGATACATTGCTTGATACACCCTTGATTGAAAATAATTGTGAAATTTCTATTGATGAGCCAGAAATTGATTTCTTTATTTGTGATGAGCCTCTGGATGCAAATTTGGTAGGAAATAATTTTGAAAATTTTATTGAGGCACCACAAATTGATTTAATTGGACATGATGCAGTTTTGGATTCATTTTATGCAGAGACTGATATCATTTCATTTCTTTCTGACCCTGAACGCTTGAGAGAGGTATTACATTGTTTTGCAGGGTCCAGAAGACTCCAGGAGTGGGTGCTCCAACTGAACAGACTCCAGCCTCCTGGAAGGACTTCTGAAGGGCACCAAGAAGGAGGAGATGATCTGACTTTAATTAAAAGCACTCCATCCCTTGAATGGCTCTTGAACCTGAATCGCCTTAGGCCACCAGAGAAATTTTTCGCGAAGTTCAAGTGTGGGGGAGTCCTACTTCTCCCAGCCACTCATACCCCTCCACTACCACGATGGAGGCTGCTTCTTGATAGGCTCCGTCCACCAGAATAAAGGGGAGTTTTATTTTTATTGTATTTTCTTTTATCGCATTTTTCACTTTTATGTTTTCTAGAGTAAATTGAATAAATAGACATTGTAAATACCATATTTTTTCTTTTAGCATTTTTTCTTATATGAGTAGGAATAAATGTATCCCTCTAGGTTATTCCATAGCATTTTAGAGTCTTTTGAAAATAAATTAAATTTGGTTGTTAAGACTTAAGGTTTGAGCTAATGGATGAAATCTTGGATGCTTGAGTACTACTTTGCTTTAGATGCTTGATTGAAGAATTGAGATGAATTATTTTTGCCTAGTGAGAATTATCCTTATAGTTGTGACACACACATGTTATTAAACTCTAGAACTTGCTTAGGTTCTTTCAAAACCATATTTCAATGATTGGATCATATCTATAGAAGCTAATCACTTTGTTTACCTTTCCATATCCATTTTAGAAGAAAATCATGTTCATTCCATTTTTTTTTCTCTACTTATTTCTTACTCTTACCCTCACTTTTCTTTGGACTTGTTGTTTGATATGTTCTAATGCTATTTTGCCCGAGACGGACAAAGATTCAAGTGTGGGGGAGTGACTAGCTTTTTGGAAAGAATTGGTATCAAGGAGGCACTTCAATTCGAAAAAAAAAATTTCATGTGCCAATTTAGTTGAGTGTGGTATCAAGATCAAGCAAGAAGAAGTAGTTAAGGAAGACAAAAATTGAAGCATCTAGATTCTTGTTCATCATTTGAAGATCCAATGAAAACAAATGGCATGCAACATAAAAATCTGCAAAGAATGAAGAAAGGGAATGGCACATAAATGAAGAAAATTTGTGCCAAGTGAAGCCGGATTTAGTTGGGTTGTCTTGACAGGAATTAAATGGCAAGGTCCAACCATTAGAAAGTCTGAAGGGCAGCAAGGAACAAATCAGATTCAAGAAGAAAAAAAATCTGTGCAATAACAAGAAAAAAGCTTGTGCCAAGATGAAGAAAGAAAACAAAAATCTGCTATTTTGGATGGTAAATTGACATGGATCAAAATTTGGAAGTTGGAATTGAGGAAGCTAAGTTCAGCAGCAAATCTGATAGAGTTTGAATTGAAGATAACTAAACCTGATCCCAAACAGGAAGTTTGTGCTAAATCTGATCCAAAACAGATTTGGATCAGTTGAGAGTTGGATTGCAAGAAAAACAGCCTGATCTGAGCTAGGACTGAATTAGAGGATGCAAGGATGAATAACCTAACAATTCTAGAGTTTGAAATGGAGATCTTGAGCTGGAGTTGCAGCTATGAGAAGAAGAAAAAAAAATCTGCACTGCAGTTTTGCCGAGTGCTGAATTTGAGAGCTGAAATGATACAAGCTGGACTGTTTTGAATTGAAACTAATGCAAGGTTGCTGCCAAATGCTAGCACCTGAAATGCAGCTGTACAATCTGAAGACAAGCTGAGAATGCAGTGGAAAAAGAACAGAAATCAGATTAGATTATTTCCATGTAAGCAGTTTGGTATCAATTGGAAGTGAATTTGATTTTTCAAGGATTGTGAATTACGAATTGAAGTGGATGAATGTCATAGATTGAAGCACATCACAACCTATCAGAACAAGAAAGGAATTTGGGTGCTAGGATTTTCGAAGTTGAGAAAATGCATCAAAAGGGAAGGGCTGAATTCAATGTGATGATTTGATTTTTGAGTGGAACATTTAAGGCTACCACTGTCAATTGTTACAAACACTTTTGCTATTTGATGTCTAGGGTTCTCTGATACAAAGCTGATCCGAAATGCTCCATTAGAAGGTTTGAGAGCAAAGAAAAAAAAAGAGAAAAACAGAAGACAGTTTGAAAAAAACAGAAAAAAAAAACAAGGAAACCAAGTGGCACACCTTTTGAAACTTTGGCACCATGAAATCAAGTGAAGTTTCTCACATCCAAATCAAATTCTTTGCTCCATTACATTCTGAATCCACTAGAGAGAAAGAAAAAGAAAAAGATTTGATGAAAGAAGAAGAGAAAAGAGCAAATGACACACAAAAGGAAAACTTGGCACATTGAAACCAAGGAAGGGATTTTCATCCAAATCAAAGGAATTTATTCAAGTTTCACTCCACCATACTTTTGATATCATTAGAGGACTGTCAAGAGGGGCAAAGCACATTGGAAACATTTTTGAGCAACTAAGTCTCCCACTCCATCAAATTTTTCCATTTTCTTGACTTTTATTCCATTTATTGCCATTTTCCATGTTTTCATTTGTTTTTATAGTTGCTGATCCTATTCATGATTAATGGTGGAGATTAGATAATAAGCAAGCTTATGGTAGTGCAAGAAACATGTGTGTTTGAGTGAGCTCCACTTCCATCACCAACTTAGAACTTAAGAGAGAGCCACCAAAACTTCCCTTGAAAGGCTAGTGATTTAAATTCATCTCAATGACTCATGATAGATGAAAAGGCCAAGTTGTTGATTTAAGGACAAGATACTAATCTATAGAGTTTAGATTTATGAGAATTGACAACCTTAGGTAATTTCTTTTCATTTGCTTCTAATTATGCTTAAGAAAGCCTAAGGGATACTTATTTAGTAGTTTCGCGAGACGCTCAAGGTTAAGTGTGGGGGAGTTGATAAGTACCATTTTTGTGATTATTTTAGATGTTAAAATCCATGTTTGACCTATGTTTTTATTGCTTATTTGTGATTTTACCCTAGGTTTTAGGATTTCCTCTTATTTTGGACTTAATTGCAAATTTACACATTTTTTGGATTATTTGGCCACTAATTTTCTGATATATTTTTGTAGGCATGGAAGGATCCTAGACCTAGGGCATACTGGGTCAAACTTGAGTCGGAAGTGGAACCGGATCGAATTATCATGTTTTGGATTAATCCGGGCCGTCCGATTCAAGAGCGGCTAGATCTGAGCCATCCGGGACGATCTGAAGCAATCCGAGCTAGGGTTAGGGTTGATCAAGCTCTATGATCAAGATCTGAAGGTTTCATTCCAATCAGAGCTAAATCAACCGTTGGATCAAGCTTGGAGGGCTCTAGAGCGTCCATTCACAGATAGAGTTGATCTGGACCATCCGTTGCAAATCTGGAGGATCCGAGCTACCACAAGGCAGATCCTGACCCCAGATCATCATCATCAAAGTTTGGCTCCAATCAGAGCAAGATCAGCCGTTGGATTCATCCAAATCAATCTGGACCGTCCATTGATAAGTATTTAATCAAATCTGCCCAGCTCTTCAGCGTTGTCGCGTCTCCGCCGCTGTTCATCATTCTTCTTCGTTTCTTCACTGTTCTTTAGCTTAGTTCTTCATCCAAAGGGGCGCGACCCCTCATTTCTCACCTAGATCAATTGCTAGGCCATTGGGGAAGGTTCTCGGTGAATTTCCAGCTCCGAATTGGCCAAAACAGAGTTGTTGTGAGGTTTCCGCAGCTCTGTCCTTATTTGCTTCAATCTCGGTTTTGCTCCATCCCTCATCCATCCGAGCAGTTCAGAGGGGTTCCCTGGAGTGCTTGGTTCATCTCCACACCATCCGCGCAATTGGACAATGCCAGATTGAGGAAATCGATTCAGAAATCAGATTGGTTCAGAGTGTGAGCTGGATTTGAATTGTTGAGCTGTTTTTCAATGGTTTGCTGAGCTTGCGGGTTCGAGGCTCACTCTTGCTTGACGACCAAGAAGCAATCGAGCTAGGGAAGGCTTGAGGAGTAGTTTAAGTAGTTAATTTCAGTGTTCTAGCTGTTAATTTTCAGTTCTGCACATGTTTAGTTTCTGAATTGGTTTCAGATTTGGTTAATGTCATTTTCTTAATTGTTCAGCTGTAATCTAGCTTTATTTCTTCAAGTCAAGTAGTGTAGATTGCTTGTTAGTGATCCATAGAATTTAATTTAGTTTAATTTCTGTTATTTCCTTGCGTATCAAGTTGTGCAGCCCATATCAGCCCTGTTTGTGCCCATTTCTGTTCAGTTCGAATTCCTTAGCTTGTTTCGATTCAATTCTTGTCTTGTTTAATCCCCTGAAATTAAAGATAGCATTTGGTTTGTTAATGCATTAAATCTGCTCTAGTTTTCCATTCAATTCTATTTCTTAAATTCGTTTTGATCAGCTTGGATGGATTATGTGTGCCATTAATTCAGATGTTGTATCAAACCCCAAGTCTGCATTCTCCAAGTTTGTTTCTGCATTTTCGAGTTCAGCTCAATAAGTAGTTCCTTGTTTAGTGAAGCATCATATCAGATCTCAACTTGATCCATTACATTTTGTTTGCTTTTGAGTGTTGCTGCATTTCGGAATTTCCATTTCTGCATCCAGATTTCAGAAAATTCTGCAACTTCAGTTTCTTTCTGCAATTTCAGTCAAATTGCTTTCTGAGTTTTTGTGTCAAGTAAATGTGAGTTCTATCTAGCCTTGCTGATCCTTAGAATTGTGTATCCATTGCAGCTCATTTTCTGGGATTGTGTCCAGAACTGCTGCTGAATTTCTGCAATTGGTCTGAAATAACAGATTTGATACAGCTTACGGTTTTTCATTCAGCAGCAGTTTTGGCACAGCAGATTCCTTAATCTGGGTATCAAGTTTGCATGTCTGTCAAGTTGGAACTTCAACACTGATTTGCATCAAAACTAAATCTATCTTTAGTTCATTCTTGAGCTTGAAATCAGTCTCTTTTGCAGTCATAACATTTCCGAAACTGTGAAGCTACTCTTCAGCAGTTTTAAGCTTGCATCTCTGATCTTGGTATCAAGTTAAGCTTTGGCATTTGTTTTGTATCAGTTTGTTGATGGATTGTTTTGCATTTGGTTAGTTATGAGGGGTTAATCCGGAAGCAATTCTTTGCATTTAATTTAAGCTCTTGGCACATCAGATTTAAATCTTGGTATCAAGTTTTACCTTTGCTACACTCTTGTATCAAGTAAAGGCTTGGCATTAAGTTTGTAGCTGTTTTGTTATAGATTGCTTAGCAATTTGATTGCTTTGAATTGAAAACTCTGAAGCAAAACTCTGTATTTGAAACAATTGAAAATCCTAGAATAGGTACAGCTTGTTTAACATTTGGATTGCTTTGAGTTCCAACTTCTTCCCTGCATTTTAGACTTTATTTCTGCCTGTGTACCAAGTGGAGATTCGGTTTTGAATGGCGATTCATTTCTGCAAGTATTGATCTTTCTTGAAAATTCAGAATTGAGGACTTAACAGCTTGCTTGCATTCCATTTGAATGGTTAGAGTTAAATTCCATTTGGTTGAGCTATTACTTGCCATTTATCTCTTAATTCATTTGTGTAGTTTTCCCTTCTTTTCATTGTGTTTTCAATTCGGAATTGCAACCCAAAATCCAATTACTTATGTGAAACCTAAAAACACAAACGACACATAAATACAAGTTCGAATCAAACACGACAACTAGTCCCCGAGAAAAATACGACCTGTGACCCCTTTACTACGATTTTCATGCTTTTGATTGTAAAAGGGTTTCCAGCTTCCATTCAGTTATTCATTCATTTATAAAATTTTAAATTTGAGGCCCACATTCGTGACACATAGTTTGGGCATGTCAGTCACCACCTATGTGTATACCCTAAGTCCTAAGGGTTCCTTTCATGTATCAAAGAGTAGCCCATCACTTCCATTTGGAAGTGGCCGAAACCCCTTTACAAGGACAAACCCTAGGTTTTGATCTTGACACCATGAAGAAAAATCCACCTACATGTATACCCTAAGTCTCAAGGTCTTCCCATGCATCAAGGAAAGAACCAAAGCCTCCCTTGAAGGTGTTGGCCGAAACTTACAAGAAGGAAAACACCCATTTTCAAAATCAATAAAAGCATGGCAATCACACAATAACGATTACACTGCAGGCGAGAGGACACTTACATCCTTGCGCTGGAATTTCACCTTCTCTTTAAACCGTAGGGTACCCTAGACTTGGAGGGCAAGTGAAAATCCTTTTCAAATCTTCTCTAGGGCTCCTTAGATTTAGTAGAGGGCAAGAACCTTCAATGGGTCCTCTTCCTTTCAATTTCCCTAGGGTTAAAACCCTAGGGTGGTGTTTTCGAAAATGGAAAGGGAGAAAGAGGGTTCTTGATTTTCGAAAAGTGAAGTGGGGAAGAAGAAGAGGAAGTGTAACTTCCTTTCCCCCTCTCTTATTTATACTCTTCTCATGAAGAGGCATGTCTCTTCGCTTCTCTCGATTTAACGAGAATGTTTCTTATTCTCTCTACAAGAAACATGGCTTGGTACAATGGTTAAGACATTGCTAGTGCAACTAGGAGGTTCAAGGTTCAATCCTTGCTTCCTCCTTTCTACCTCTTCTTTTTATCACAATTTGCACTAATCCATATCAAAGCCCATTAAGCCAAGCCCATCATGAAATTTCATAATATTATTAATATTTCATGGATTCATAATATTTCATAATATCCCATAAATATTATTTCATAATTTTTAATATTTCATATTCATGAATCCATAATATTTCATGATCTTCCATAATAATATTTCATAATGAATTCATAATATTATTCACATAATATTTCATAATGAATTCACAATATTATTCATGATGAAATTTTGGGGTGTTACACAAACACATGATCGGGGATAGATCATTGTTTACCACACTTCACAAGAAAAGTAGAGGTAATGTTTCATTTGGTAACAATGGTAGTCTTAAGGTCATAGGAATAGGAGATATTCAAATATCCGAATGTCTTAGAATTTCAAATGTCCTTCTAGTCAAGGGGATGAAATTTAATCTCCTAAGGGTGAGTCAATTGTGTGACACGGGTTACACAATTGATTTCCAACCAAGTCAATGTTGGAGCAATCGACCCTAAGATGGTCCGGAGTGACCATGGGTTTTGATGTTTGGGCAAAGGGTTTAAGTTAGGTTTACCCTTGTATTTGATATGCGTATGTTGAGTGTGCAGGTTGTACAGGTTACGCATATGGACTTGACTGGACGGCCTCGGTACGGTGAAGGATGGCATGGAGGCAAGCTGGAGGCTTGCGTGCGCATCCGAGGGACTTTGGATAGCAGGGACGATGAGCTGATGGGCGCGGACTTCGAGGCATGCGTGAAGGATGGCATGGAAGCAAGCTGGAGGCTTGCATGCATCCGAGGGACGGGAGCCGAAGATGAAGAGGGCACGAAGGCAACAGTCGAGGCTGCTGAAGAGGAGTCAGTCGAGTCGTGAGGGTACGAGTGCTGTGTGATTGTACTCGGGAAATCCTAGGGTTTGAGTGCGGAGTGGAATGTACTCAGGAAGGGTGACCTTAGGTGGGTGAGTAGACCAGTAGACTGGCCTGGGGGCAGTCGACTGATGGAACTCACAGAAAGGTCTCAGCCTGGGACCAGTCGACTGCCCTGGGGGCAGTCGATTGGTAGGTGGCTGGTGAGCTGGCAAATTCGAACGTTGGGAGTGTCAACTATCGAATTTGGCTGGCACCAGTCGACTGCCCTTGGGGCAGTCGACTGGTAGCGAGAAATCAGCCTCAAGTCCTATTTAAAGAGGGCGTCGTGGTGGTTGAGTTTCTTGACGAAACTTGCTTGGATAGGGCAAGTTAGTAGTCTTGTACTCTCAGATTGTGTCCAAGGTGTTGTGGCGAGGTTTCTCCACCCACAAGGAGCGACACGAGATAGCCGGAGGTTATCCGGGGAGTGATCCACCGACGGATTCTTGGATTAGTCACCCGACCGGGGTGGATACCAAGTAAATCTGGTATTGTTAGCATTGTTACTTTCTTTACATATTTATTTCCGCTGCGCTAACATCTGTGTAGAGATCAAACGATCCGCGAAAGTGCATTCACCCCCCCCTCTGCACGCCCACATCGATCTTTCAGTCAATGTCTAGTTAGACAACATGACACCTTGGACACGGTACTAGTAGGAACAAGAGTAGACAATATTTATCAAGTTTCATTTAAAAGTGCTACTAATGTTTCTGCTAAGTATTTCATGTCGAAAGAAGAAGAGTTCACCCTTTGGCACCGGAGGCTAGCACATGTGAACATGAAGAACATCCGGAAGTTGGCCAACAAGGGATTGGTTCGTGGCTTACCAAGCATCAAGTATGAGAAAGATAAACTTTGTGATGCATGTCAAATGGGTAAGCAAACAAAATCTGCACATAAAGGTAAAAGCACTGTAAGTACTTCTACTGCATTAGATTTACTTCACATGGATCTATTTGATTGTAGTACTATCATATCATTGAGTGGAAGTAGATATTGCTTTGTGATCATTGATGACTTCACTAGATATACATGGACTTACTTTTTAAAATATAAGGACCAAACCTTAGATGTTTTTATTTCTTTTTGTAGAAGAGTTGAAAATGAAAAATCATCAACTATTAAGACAATTAGAAGTGATCATGGAGGTGAATTTCAAAATTAAAGATTTTTAGAATTTTGTCAAGATAGAGGTTATAGACATGAGTTCTCTACTCCTAGAACACCATAACAAAATGGTGTTGTAGAAAGGAAGAACCGTGTTCTACAAGAGGCTGCACGAAGCATGCTTAATGAGTACTCATCCCGAGTTACTTATGGCCGGAAGCTGTAAATACTGCTTGCTATGTGCAAAACCGGGTCCTCATTCATAGGTTTTTAGGGAAGACTCCCCATGAACTTTGGTTTGGGAAATCACCTACGGTTAAACACCTTAGGGTGTTTGGTTGTAAGGTGTTCATTCTAAACACCAAGGATCATCTTGGAAAGTTCACGGCAAAGGCTGATGAAGGGATACTAGTCGGGTATTCCCTCGTTAGCAAAGCCTATCGAGTCTACAACAAGAAGTCTAGACTAGTTGAAGAATCTTCTAATGTTGTCTTTGAAGAAATTCCAAAAGTCAATGGTCAACCAGAAGATGAAGTCCAATTCGAACTTAGGAGACTAAGTTTGAATAAAAGTCCAAATGTTGTTGATGGTGATGAATCCGATGATGGTGAGCCTAGACAATCCATAGATCAGCCGGATCCTGAGGCTGAACTTGTGTCTAGTGAACCCATTCAAGAAGCACCACCAACACCAAGGCAAACTAGATTAGCCTCTAGTCATCCCCAAGACCAAATTGTTGGAGACATCCATCATGGGGTTAGGGCTAGATCATTCTTCCGGAATGAGGCTAATAAAGTTGCCCTAATTTCAGAAATTGAACCTAGAAAAATTGATGAAGTATTAAATGATCCCGATTGGATCATTGCAATGCAAGATGAACTAGGTCAATTTGAAAGAAGTCAAGTTTGGGACTTAATCCCTAGACCCAAGAAGACCACCATCATTGGAACCAAATGGGTCTTCAAGAACAAATTGAACCATAAGGGAGAAATCATTAGAAACAAGGCACGCTTGGTAGCCAAGGGCTATAGTCAAGTTGAAGGCCTTGATTATAATGAGACCTATGCTCCCGTGGCACGATTAGAATTCATTCGATTGATGTTTGCATTTGCAGCACATCACGGCTTCAAGCTATACCAAATGGATGTCAAATCGGCCTTTCTGAATGGTTTGATTAGAGAAGAGGTCTACGTCGAACAACCTTCAGGGTTTGAGAGTTCCGAATTTCCAAACCACGTGTTCAAGCTTAAAAAGGCACTTTATGGCCTTAAACAAGAACCCCGGGCTTGGTATGAGTGGTTGTCGACATTCTTAATTGAGAAGGGCTTCGTTAGAGGCCAAATAGACCCTACACTATTTCTACGAAGAGATGGTGACAATATTTTTGTAGCCCAAGTATATGTCGATGACATAATTTGTGGCTCAAATAATAAGGGCTATTTAAATGAATTCATTGGACACATGGAGAGTGAGTTTGAAATGAGTCTAGTGGGAGAGTTGACTTTCTTCCTTGGACTTGAAATCAAGCAAACTCGCGATGGTATCCATGTGCACCAATCAAAGTATACACAAGAAATGCTTCGAAAATTCAATATGAGTGATTCAAAAGAGGTAACCACTCCCATGGCTACAAACACAAGATTAGACAATGATGAGAGTGGTAAACCCATTGATTTGACTCAATATCGAAGCATGATAGGTAGTTTGCTGTACCTCACAGCTAGTCGACCAGATATTCTATTTGCTATGGGTATGTGCGCTAGGTATCAAGTTTGTGCCAAGGAATCTCACTTAATCGTTGTTAAGCGAATTTTGAGATATCTCAAAGGCACAATTGGAGTCGGTCTATGGTACCCCCGTACTGAATCATTTGACTTAATTGGCTATACGGATTCCAACTACGTTGGATGTAAGTTGGACCGGAAGAACAAAAGTGGGGGTTGCCAATTCTTAGGTTCGTCTTTAGTAAGTTGGTCAAGTCGGAAGCAACATTGTATTGCTCTCTCCACGACCGAGGCAGAGTATATTGCTATGGGAGAGAGCGTATCACAATTGTTGTGGATGATACATACTTTAGAGGACTATGGATTGAGTTACAAGGGTGTGCAAGTGTTATGTGATAACATTAGCACAATTAACCTAACTAAAAATCCAGTCCATCATTCTAGGACCAAACACATTGAGGTGCGTCACCACTTTATTAGGGATCATGTAGCTAGGGGAGATATTGTACTCTCGCATGTAGAGTCCAAATCAAACCTAACTAACATTTTCACTAAACCACTCCCCGAAAATGAATTTAGTTTCCTAAGACTGGAGTTGGGAATGTGTCGCGCTTCATAGTTTTCCTAAATGCATACAAAACTCTTCATGATTATTTCAAATTGTTGGGAAACAATTGGGTAACTTTGGGGACATCTCACACAAACTATAAGGTTTACCAAAACATTTTTGTTTGCTAGAAATGGGGTGAGATGTTAGGATCAACTCAATTTCTCAAAATGTCAATGCATCCCTTGAGAAATTACGTTGACGAGATAATAAGTACTTCAGTGACCAAGTATGGGGAAAACCAATGCATAACATATGTGTATTTGGCTCCATGATCATACTTGGACATTCCGATCAAGGAAACTTGATTGGAACCTTGGATTTGGCACAAATTGCTTGATTAATTGTTGTTTGAGTTTGACTCCACTTGGGTGGAGCAAAGTGACTTGTTCAAACT
Organism: Boesenbergia rotunda; assembly: GCA_024364735.1. NCBI lineage: Eukaryota > Viridiplantae > Streptophyta > Magnoliopsida > Zingiberales > Zingiberaceae > Boesenbergia > Boesenbergia rotunda. The sequence goes on from JAGFNQ010002434.1 coordinate 114,644, forward strand.
CTAAGGACCTTTGATCCTTGATTGGGGATCAATTATAGACGAGGGATGGCATCCAAGATCGATATCTTTCACCATATCCCTTTGGAAATCGAGGGATAATCTGAAACTGAAAGTTTCTGATCGAATCTGGGAGTTTCAAGAACCCTGATCGGTCACTCGACCGATCAGGGGTAAGGCTGATTGGTCTCTGGACCGATCTGGCTCCACCCTGTAACGATCGGTCCACAGACCGATCAGAGGGACATCAGTGACTTTACGAAATTCTGATCAACCTTACTGAGCCAGCCTGGATCGGTCCCCGGACCGATCTGGCACCCTATGGTGATCGGTCCACAAACCGATCAGGGGTCTCACAGGTTTCTCTCCGAACCCTACTGTTCGTGTCCTGATTGATCAGCCGACCGATCAGGAGCGCGCCTGATCGGTCACCCGACCGATCAGGCCCAGGTCAGTCTGATTAGGCTATAGCCTGATCGGTCTGGGTGCTATCAGATCGAACGGTGATCCGTTCAATAGCATTAAATTGCGGTTGGTGGACCGATCCACAAACCAAATAACTTCGCGAAAAATCTCTCATTGCTAAACCCTAGCGCTGAAACCTCTCACTTGCGCAACCTTTGCTTCGTGCGAGAGCCTTCCCAGTGCTTTCGTCTTCCCCTTGCGAGTGCGCGCGTGCAGTCCTAAGGGGTTCTTCTGTAACGATCCGGAAATTTTTTTTAATATTTTCTTTAAAATATTGATCATGTCGGGATAATTTTTCGAGGGATCTATAGATATTAGTACAAACCTTAGCCTAGGAATCCATGATTTTCTCATTTAAATTGAGAAACTAAGTATTAATGGGCCTTATATGAGCTCCAAAAATGGGTTTTAATTAGGTAGAATTTAATATAAATATAAAAGAATTATAATTAAGAATTTTAGCATGATTATGGGTGAATTTTAGGGAATTTTCAGAAATCAGGAAAAAAATGAAATAAAAAGAAAATAAAAATAAAGTGCATGCACCAAGGATTGAACCTTGGACCTAGTCTACAACCATGCATGCACTAACCAATTCACCTAGCAAGGGAGTGCTAGTAGAGGATGAAGTGGATTTTGATTAAGGCTTAGGGGAAAATGAAGAGTCATGAAGGGAAGAGACACCATGACTCTTCACTTGCCTCCTTAGTGAGGTATAAAGAGGTGGCATGGGGGGTTACTTTGCTTCTTCCACCAAGTCCTTCCCTCTCCCTCTTCCTTCCTCATCCTAGCCGAAACCTCAAGGAGAGGTTTCCCTTTGGAAAAGCTTCACAAGAGGGTCTCTCTTCCAAGATTCAAGGTTTTTACAAGGTTGCAAAGGCTAGGGGTGGTCAAGAGACAACAAGGTCTTCATCCTCCTCCCCATCTAAGGTCTAAAATCAAGGTAAACCAAGGTAAGACCCCCTCACCTGTGGTGTAATGGTTTTTCTTGATATGGATATGATCTAAGCTTTTAGGTTTGAGATCTAAAATGAAAATCCATGAAGAAGGACTTAGGGTTTCGGCCACCTTCAAGTTTCATGGCTAAGATTAGCTTTTTAACTCTCAAATGATGGTTTTTAAGTCTTCTTATGATGTAAGTGATGTTAGTAGTGATTCATATGAATTTTGACATGATTAATAGCCCTTATGAATTTCGGCCAAGAACCCTAAGCCATGGTTGGACCTTGATCTAACAATTCAACATGTTAGTTTTGGTTCCCCTATGACATGATGGATAGTAATTGTGTTTTTAAGAATTTTTTTCATGAATTTTAGGGACCCTTTGAGTTTCGGCCAAGAGCAAATCTAGGGTTAAAGGATTAGGGTTAACCTTAATTATGGGATCAAATGTTTTCTATGGCATTGTATGTTTGTATGAGATGATATAGGTGATTCATATGAAGTTTTTCCATGGACCTAGGTTTCCTTAGGGTTTCGGCCAAGGCCATAACCTAGGGCTAGGGTTGAGTTAAGACCACAAGGATGTTTGTTTATAGGGTACTAAGATGTATGGATATGTTTAATTATGATGGGAGAATTTTATGTCAACCAAAACCCTAGCTTATGGGACATGAATTGTATGATAGGTCATTTGTATGATGATTCATAAATGCTTAGATCATGTGCCATGAACCTAAGGAAATGTATCTTGTAGGAAAGGATCTAGGCATGTTTTCCTATGTACCATGACCATGCATGTTTTTATGAATTAAGATGCTGGTTACGTAGGTATGCCATGATTTATGAATAATATATATGTATGCCATGAATTGTGAATGATATGTATGCATGTCATGTTTACGGATGAAAATGATGAATAAAGTTAAAGTTCATGCTTTCAAGGCATAATGATGATATGGAATGAAAATGATGAATGAAGATAAGGTTCCTGCCTTCAAGGAATAATGATGATGTTAAGCGTTAAGAATGAATGAATATGCTATGAATGTTTTATGAATGAAGAAGAATGTGAAAGTATTTTATTTTTAAGAATGGGCTTGTACCGGACCTGAATAAGGTCCACGGTTCTGGACTACCGATGAAGCTGTCCACGGTTCGGGACTACCGATGAAGCTGTCCTTACGGTTCGGGACTACCGATGAAGCTGTCCTTACCCTAGTAGGTCGAGATTAGCTACCTCGTATTTACTTAGAGATGCGCGCATATGATGTATGAATGTGGTACAAGCCAGGGCCCCAATGAATGTTATGATTATGTTTAAGTATTTAAAAGTATGATTTAAACACTAAGCATCCTTACGGTATATGCATTTGCCTCATGCATCCATCCATGTTATGCATTATGTTTATGATAAGTATGTTTGTGCCAAGTAAGTTTATGCAAAGCATGTTTATGCGAAGTATGTTATGCAAAGTATGATAATGCAAAGTATGTTTAAGCAAATGATTTTATTTATGTTCATGCTAAATTATGATGCCATGATTTTATTTATGTTCATGTTAAATTATGATGCCATGATTTTATGTATGTTCATGCTAAATTATGATGTCATGATTTTATTTATGTTCATGCTAAATTATGATGTCATAATTTTATGTATGTTCATGCTAAATTATGATGCCATGATTTTATTTATGTTCATGCTAAATTATGATGCCATGATTTTATGTATGTTCATGCTAAAATATGATGCCATGATTTTAATTATGTTCATGCTAGACTATGATGCCATGATGATATCTATGTTCATGCTAAATTATGATGTCATGATTTTATTATGTTATGCTAAATCGATGATGCCATGATTGTGTATATGTTCATGATAAGAAGTATGCTATGATATGTAGGATTGAAGTATTTTGTTCATGTTTATACGACGTATGGATTTTGTGAGTAGGAAAAGAGTCTGACTAAGCCTCCGTGCTTATAGTCTTATTTTCTTATACCGCAGATCAAGCAAGAGATTTCTAAGGGAAGCAGCAGGAGAGGCAAGAACATGGGTGTGTAGTAGTGACATGGCCAAGAAACCCTATCATTTCTCTTATTGCATGTTTTGTGATCTGACAATGCTTACTTTGGGTTATGCTCGACTTATGATAGTTATGCCTAAGAAACAACCTACTATTCGTGAAGTTATGGATAAACTACTTGCTACCTGAAATGCTTATGAATAAGTCATGGAAAGTTGATATCATGATGCTATGCATGCTGATAACATGTTACCTGAAATGCTTATGACTAAGTTATGGAAAGTTGATATCATGATGCTAGGTATGCTGGTAATATGTTAAGCATAATGTCACCATGTCCATGAATGATAACCCAGACATGTGCATATGATTTAAGTACTAGTTATGTGACGCCCGCTTTTTTTTTCTTTCTTTCATAAAGCGGCGTTACACTAACATACTTACGGCATGTAACATCATACTGCAGCGGAATAACTTTAACTTTACACTTACATGCCCCCTACTATCACTCTTAACATAATGACATGGAAACTTGGCATATTGTCTTTATACTTAAACATCTTATCATATCATGCTTAACATCATAACATAAAGTTCCATGAGTCATTATTAATTTCTATTTGCATCGTGGGAGTTTTTGGATTAAGAGTATATAAATTGCCAACTAATGTACCAGAATAGATAATCTCCCTATTCCTTTTTATAACAATTCTGTCATTAAAAGAAATAGAATATCCATCCAAAAACAACTTAGAAACTGAAATTAAATTCTTTCTAAAAGTAGGTACATAAAGATAATTTCTCAAAACCAATGTTTTATTCCTATCAAAAGATAAATAAACGTCTCCCACTGCAATAGCCGCCACCTGTGTAGCATTGCCCATATAGATGGTAATCTCACCCTCAGCTAGTTATCTGGTTTCATAGAACCCCTGTAAAGAATTGCAGACATGATTAGTGACTCCCGTATCTACACACCAGGTACCGGTAGATAACACCGCTAAACATTTTTCAACAACTAATGAAAACGATATACCTTGATTTTTCTCCTTTCAGCGAGGACAGTCCACCTTCCAATGTCCAATCTGCTTGCACGTGAAGCACTTGCCTTTTGGCTTTTTCACTCCAGCTTGAGGTGCTTGAGATCCAAGCACTTTCTTTGCTAAACCTTATTTCTTCTTCTTCTTGCCTTTCGGCTTAAAAGTAGAAACTTTTTCAACATTATAAGCTTGAGCACTTTGATGAAAAAGCCCCTCAGCTGCCTAGAGTTCCGTCAGAAGTTCTGCCAACGAATATGTTCGTTTATTCATATTATAGTTCAGGCGAAACTACTCAAAACTCCTAGGTAGTGACTGGAGGATGATATCGACCTGGGTTTCCCCATCAATCTTAGCTCCTATGACATCCATCTCATTTAAATGAGCCATTATCTTGAGGACATGATCCCTCACGGGAGTTCCCTCAGTCATGGTGATCGTCATCAAGTTTCTCATAGCCTCTTGCCTAGCAGCCCAATTCTGATGTTCGAAGAGTTCCTTGAGATTGAGCATCATGTTATAGGCAGAAGCAAAAGCCTGATGTTGATGTTGCAATACATTTGACATAGATGCCAAAATATAACATCGTGTCATCTCATCTGCTTTCATCCACTTCCTATAACTCTCTTTCTCCTCTTCACTAGAATTCTCACTAGGCTTAGCGAGACAGATCTCAAAGAGTACAAATTTGTACTCCTCAGCAGTTAAAACAATGTCCAGGTTCCTTTTCCAATCGATATAATTGGGACTAGTAAGTTTATTCATTTTTAAAATAACAGCAAGTGGGTTGAAAACCATTTTGAAAATCCTGAGAATCACAATGATTAAAATATTAGTTTTAAAATAATATTGATTTCTCAAACAATAAAATTTTAAAAACACCAACACCTCAAAACACCGTGAATTTTATATGCCACGATGGTGTGGACGTATACAAATTCAACATTTATAAGAGGAGATTTTACCCATTAATTTTATTATCTTGTCAATCCTTACTTTTTGACAAATAAAATTAATAGTTGGTTTCTCTTCAGCCCTACAAATAATAGCAGTGACTCCGATGGGGAGAATACTATTATTTGTATCTAAGTGTACACCATTACACGATACTAAGGCAATTATCTAGGATTGTGCCTCTTTCGATGGGGGAAGATCACACACTCATAAATAATTTTCTATAATCATATTTAATCTAGTGATCCGTGAAACAAACTCATCCGATATGGAGGAAGACACTCAGAGCCAACGCACAAGTTTGTTCGCATCACTTATCAAATTGGTAATGGAGGTCACGGGACTCAAAGATTCTCTCCCACTTAGTAATTTAAAATTGAGAAATTTTCACATGCAAGCACAACAAGCATATAAAACAATAAGCAATAAATATGAAAAAACTAAATTTTCTAACTATTATGACTTTTGTTCTCCAATACGCCTCCCGTCGTGTCGCCACCTCATCTCCATCTTCCTTCACCCATGCGCAAGCAAGAAGAAGCCCCGAGCCGAGAACAAAAATTATTTTAATTTACATCCTTCGATCCTATACTCCACAAAGGAGTGTACATGAAATCTAAATCGAAATAAATTAAAACAAACGACTAACAATGTCGTATTTAATTATAAAAATTAAATACTAATTAGCCTCGTCAACCCCAAGGATTCAAATAAATTATTACAATCATACACACACAATCACATAGCCATAATAGTTGGATCTCATGCCTGCAACCAAAGAGTTAGCCTACGCACATCCTACTACTATCCAACATACAATTATACATGAAATATGCATGAAAGTAACTAAATCCAAAACACACAAAATTGGAAACCTTGGCTTTGATTCCAATTTTTGGTTACGGTTTTCCCGTTCGGTTAGCTTGCTCTCCATGTCCCCGGATTAAACTTTTCTATTAATTAGAAATAACTCGGATGGAGAGAACCTTTACGAACAACCGTTTTCATCATCGCACTAACCAATTCGAGTGATCGCCTTAACAAACTTGTTGTCCAAGCAATCAAACTCTTCTAATCGATCAGCTGCGAAATAGACGATGATTTGATCGCCGATTTTTGTGTTTATCTTTGGGGTCCATGATAATTAACAGCATACAATAAAACAAGATGCATGAAAGAACCAAACAAGATTTATACCTCTTGTTTACCTCGCGATCTTCTACTGTATTCCTATCCTCTTCTTGGATGTCGTGTGGGCGACGATCATCCAAGAAATAAAGTCACCAAGACACCTTCTTCCATCTCCAAACGTGCGCCGAAACCCTAACACCAAGATGGTGTTGCGTCGGCCACCAAACCCTAGCTTCTCCCTTTGCGCCGCTGGCCAACTTCCTTCCTTCAAGGATGCGCCGACCAAGGAAGAAGAGTAGAAGAAGAGGAAGAAGATGAAGAAGAAGAAGAAGAGAAAGAAGCTCTCTTCCTCACAAAGACCCTAGCTGACAACTCCTCCTTCTCTTCCTTACTTGTCGCCGACCACCTCCAAGACTAAAGGTGGCGTCGCCTCCTCTCTCCACTTGTTGTCGTGCACTCTAGGGAAGAAGAGAAGGATGAAGAGAAGATGAAGAAGAAAAGTACTTCTTCCTTCCCTAATCACTTACGCCCCTCCCTTCCTTCACCTTTACTTGCCGCCGGCCACAACCCTAGGAGAGATAATAATAGAGCGAGAGAAAAGAGAGAGGCTTAGGGTTATTTTTTCTTGCCTTGGTCTCATGACTCATGAGGTATATATAGGCTACAATAGGGACCATGAGGAGGAGTTGGTTTTGGTCTCTCAATGGATCCTAAGCCGATCCATTAATGATAATTCGGTCTACTAATGAGTTATCATTGAACTACCGCACCAACCCCCATAAATAAATATGGACTCCACCATATTATGTGTACATAATCTCTCCGTGTTTAAGATCTCTCATGCCCATTAATTAATTAAATTACTGACAATTTAGTTAATTAATATCTAACTCCATGAGTAGTACCACTCAACCTTATCATCATATCGAACCAAGTCCACCTGTAGGATTTACATGATGAACTTTATGAGCTCCGTAAGAGGACATCATCATCCTAACGCATTAGGACACAGTTTCCTTCTATAATTAATGACACACGATGTAAATAATATTATTTCCCAATTTACCAGACCTATTGATTTAACAAAAAAATTTCGCCCATTGGTAAATAAAAAAAATAGATATTAAGTACATGTGCCCATTATTATATCGGGATTATGAGCATGTACGCCATAATATATGAGGTCTGATTCGATTATATAGTCAGTATAAATTGAATCACCTCTAATCGGTCATGCTTAATACACACAAAGTGTACTAATATAATTCTATAGTCAAGATAGACTAATATCAAATTACACTACAACCATTCCAATGGTTTGTCCAAATCTATCTCGGTTGTGAGCCACTACTTATACTCCATAAGGGACTTATAACATGATCTTCTGTGTGGCACCACACACCATGTTATCTACAATGTAGAGTATTGGACAATATGCACACATATATCAAATATAAAATGCAAACAATGACTATGTGATTCTTATTCCAAAATATAGATGTTTATACAAAAGCTAGGCTTTTAGTATACATCCTAACAATGGACACCATCTTGGATTCATGAGTGTTTCATTGAATCGGCCTGTCTTCATACTCGCATAGGTGACACTTCTATCAAGAGTATCATACCATACTCCATCTTATAAAGGTATAGAAATCATTAAAAGCATAAGCTTAACCTCACTACATGTGGTAGGATAGCACTTGTTTATCCTAGGATTGGGATAGAGATAATATATCTCGTGTGTTGTAACACAACTTCTGTAACTTCGTTGTCCCATTGAACCAAGAACATGGGATCTCTACTCAACAAGATTGGGTTACCACTACAGTTGTTTTAGTTGTAGATTTTTAGTTTTATTTCTCTCAATGAGCAGTATACTTAATCTCGACATAGCCCCTTCGTAAGAGGATCTGCCAAATTATCTTTGGACTTAACATACTCAATTGCAATCACTCCATTCGAGATCAATTATCTAATGGTATTATGTCTACAACGTATATGTCGTGACTTACCATTATAAATACTACTCTATGCCCTTCCAATCGCCGATTGACTATCACAGTGTATAAGTACGGTGGGCAGAGATTTTGTCCAGCTCGAAATATCTTCTAAGAAGTTTCACAGCCATTCAGCTTCTTCAACTGCTTTGTCTAGTGCTATAAACTCGGATTCCATAGTTGACCGAGCAATGCACGTTTGCTTAGTGGACTTCCAATATACCGCTCCCCCATCGATCGTGAACACATATCCACTAGTGGATTCAGAATCTCTTGTATCAGATATCCAATTAGCATCACAGTATCCCTATAAGACAGTGGGATATCCTCCGTAATGTAATCCATAGTTCATATTATATTTCAAATATCTAAGAACTCACATCAGTGCTTTTCAATGGATGTCGTTTGGATTACTCGTAACATGTCTCGCTTGTTGACTGTACAGGCAATATCCGGACGTGTGTAGTTTGTGAGATACATAAAGCTGCCTATTATCCGAGAATATTCTAATTGCGATATGAGCTCGCCATGGTTTTTTGCTAAGTGTTAACTTAGACCCATAGTTGTTTTCACTATAGAGAGATCGTACGCATTGAACTTTTTCAATACGGATTTTACAAAGTGGGATTGTGTCAGAACTATCCTATCAGATATCCTGAGAATTTTAATTTCCAATATAACATCTGTTCGACCCATATCTTTTATATCGAAATTGTTGGTCAACATTCTCTTTGTGCTCATGATTATCTCATCATTACTACCCATTATAAGCATGTTGTCAACGTATAGACAGGCGATTACATGATCTTCAGGTGTGGTTTGACATAAATGCATTTGTCACATTCATTTATTTTAAATTTGTTTGACAACATTATTTTTTCAAATTTTTTGTGTTATTGTTTAGGCGCTTGTTTAAGTCCAAATAATGACTTAATAAGTCGACACACCTTTTCCTCTTTTTCTTCCAACTCACCATTTAAAAACGCAGTCTTAATATCCATTTGATGTATTTCAAGGTCATACAGTGCTACGATGACTATCAGCTTTCGTATGGACGTAATCCTTGTCACAGGTGAGTAGGTATCGAAGTAGTCAAGGTCTTCCTTTTGCTTGAACCATTTAGCTACAAGTCTGACCTTATACTTATCAATCGATCCATCAGCTTTATACTTACGTTTTAGTATCCACTTATAACCTAATAGTGTAGTACCAGAAGGAAGGTCCACTAATTCCCAAGTATGATTATTCATGATGAACTCGATTTCATTATTGATAGCTTCTTTCCACAATGGGGGTCTCGAGACTAGAGAGAACTTCACTTAATGTTCTTGGATCCATGCTGATATAAAAGTCATGAAGTCTAGCCCGAACAATTTCTCAACTCTAGCCCGTTTTCCCCGATGTGGCTCTATGCTTTGATCGTCAATAGTCCTTTTACGACAAGTAAGTTCAGAAACATCGTTTTTCGTTAGAACATCCGTTACAATCACTTTGAACGTTTCCCTTCTTATTTGAGAATACATTTTCAAAGAATATTACATTCCGAGATTCTATGGTTGTTCTTACATGAATATCAGGAATGTCTGACTTGTGAACTATGAAACGATATATACTATTGTTATGGGCATATACGACAAATATCGCATCAAACGTATTAAGTCTGATCTTTACATGCTTTGGCTTGGGAATTTCGTCCTTTGCTAAGCACCCTTGTACTTTCAAGTATTTGTACGATGACTCACGACCTTTCCATAGTTCGTATGGCGTTATCGTTTTTCTTGTGAGAGATTTTATTGAGAATGTGATTTACTGATAATATAGCTTCCTTCCACAAGTTATGGGGTAAGCCTGAATTTATCAACAAGATATTCACCATTTCATTTAGTGCCCGATTTTTACGTCCAGTAACATCATTTGATTGAGGCGAGTATGTCACCGTTGTCTGATGATAATGCCAGATTCTGAACAAAACTCATCAAACGGTTAACCATATTCTCCACCTCTATCACTATGAATTATTTTAATTAATTTATCAAGTTGATTCTCAACTTATGTTTTATAGGTTCTGAAGGCCTCTAGGGCTTCATCTTTACTTCTTAAAAGAAAGACATAACAGAACCTCGTGCAGTCATCTATAAAAGAAATAAAATACTTTTTACCTCCTCTACTTTGCACGAATTTTAAGTCTCATAGATCACTATATATGTATCAATTTTAGAGGAGTCGTTGACCTTTCAACCGAATGAAAAGGTAGTCTCGTCATCTTTGCTTTCACACACACTTCACATTTGTGCATTTCGTCAACATTGACGTTTGGTAATAAATTTAATTTGATGAGACGTTTCAGAGTATTATTATTGACATGCCCAAGTCGATTATGCCATAAATTCAAATACTCAACAACGTAACTGGAAGGTTTTATTTTATTACCATCAAATTCACGGTGTACAATCATTACAATCATTTTGAACAGACACTGTTCTAAGTATCCCTTACCTACGAAGACACCATTCTTCGTAAGTACAAGGTTGTTTGACTGGAACACTAGTCTAAAGCTAGCCTTGACAAGCGCTGATCTAGAAACTAGGTTTTTCTTGATGTCGGGAACGTGGAGTACATCAATGAGTGTTAACTCCTTCCCAGACGTCATCTTCAGAACAACTTTTCTGAGTCCGACAATTAGCGATGTAGTGGAATTGCCCATATAGAGCTTTCTTCCACTTATCGGAAAATACTTGGAGAACGTCGTCTTATCAGAACAAATGTGACATGTTGCTCCAGTATCGATCCACTACTACTTCATGTTGTCCACCACCGTGTTGGCTTCAAACACGACCATAGTGAGATCCAGTTCTATGTCATTAGAAGGATGTTGATATCATCAGAAATTGTGACCTGGTTCGCAACATCCTTCTGACTCTTGGTTGGTTTATTCGGGCGTCTACAATCCTTGGACATGTGTCCTGACTTTATTCGATGGTGGTTGTCCACCACCGTGTTGGATTCAAACACGACAGTAGTGAGATCCAGTTCCATGTCATTAGAAGTTGCGACCTGGTTCGCAACATCCTTCTGACTCTTGGTTGGTTTATTCGGGTGTCTACAATCCTTGGACATGCGTCCTGGCTTTCCGCAGTTGTAGCACGAGCCCTTGAATTTCTTGCCTTGAGCCTTCCTTTTGGATTGCTTTGGATTCTTGGCGTTCGGCTTAACCAGATTGGACATCTCATCGATAGCCCGCTTCGTTCCTCTAGAGTCAGATAGCTTTCAATTATCCTCCTTTATTCGTAGCCTTAGGATCATGTCTTCAAGCCCCATCTCCTTTAGCTTGTGCTTGAGGTAATTTTTGAAATCTTTCCACGACGGAGAGAGTTTCTCGATTATCGTGGTTACTTTGAATGATTCATTTAGGTTTATGCCTTTGACATCCAGATCATGTAGTATCAGTTGCATGTTTTAGACTTGAGAAGCCACGCTCTTGGAATCCACCATCTTGAAATATAGAAATTGATTGACGATGAATTTCTTCAATCCAGCGTTTTCGGTATTGTATTTCTTTTCTAGTGATTCCCACACAGATTTTGCCGTCTCCATTGGACTATACACATTATACAACATGTTGTCCAATGCGTTGAGAACGTAGTTGCGACACAGGAAATCTCCTTGTGACCATGCATCACATCCAGTCTTATTGTTGGAATCACTTTCTGTAGTGGCTGGTGGGTCTTCACGCACAAACCATACGAGGTTTAGCGTTGTCAGATAAAACAACATCTTCTGCTGCCATCATTTGAAGTCAGCTCCGTTGAACTTCTCTGGCTTCTCTCCATGTGGAACGGCGGTTAGAACGTCGTTGATCCATCGTTTAAAGCCAACTCTGTTGAACTTCTCCGGCTTCTCTCTATGTGGAACGGCGGTTGAAACGTCGTTGATCAAGGTCATATCAGTTTGCATAATATCGTTTTAAGATTGTGGGTCGGTTGGGTTTGCTATTGGGGAGAATGCAAACTGATATAAGATCGTCGAGGCTAGAGCTCGATACTATTTCCGTAAAATGATATTCCTCCACTATAAGTGCTCACGGAAAGCAGCAATTTGTTTCTCAAGATATAACGACGATGTCTCAAAATAGCAACACTTCCAATTTTGAAATCAGCGAACCTTCTCGTAAGCTTTTTGGACTCTGGATGCAAAAGATGAGATGTATGCTTTTTGAACTCTAGATGATTGAATGAATGATTCTAGCATCCAGGGGATTCTATTTATACAAGGAGAAGAAGTGAGATACCCTTTGGTGAGTGGTTGTGTCCTTTGGTTTAGGATTTATCTAGGTCGTTTGATCTGGAAGGTTGTAACCCTTCAGATAGCCTTTTCATCTCAGCCGCTAGATTCGATCTGACACTTCGAATCAAGTCTCATTACCAACGGTCCGTACGAAGTGCAAAGTGCGCCAACAAAGTACCCATTGCACGCATGGGCGCGTGGCGGGCCGCGGGCTTGCAGGTGCGAGCACTTGCTCGCCTGTGAGAAGAGAATACCTATGTTTTTCTTTCTTTTAACTCCATTTACACAACAACATATATAAGGAAGCAAACTCCCTTGGAATTTACAGATGTGAGACTATTCCTCATCTACTTCCTTCTATGTTAATTTTGGGTTGATTTTAAATAATTAATTTCTCATTTACTCGTAATCGGTTTTGAGTAAATTAATAGTCTAGATTCATCTACGCGTAACGTAAATTTTGTTTTTGAAGTTAATTCTGACTTTTATCGATTGATCGTACCCCAATTTTTCCTTGCAAAATCGTATTTAATCTTTTCATGACCTAATATCCAACAAATACTCTGTAACCAACATTGACTTGGATGGGCAATTGATGCTTCGTCTCCAACAGTGAGGGGAGGAGGAGGAGGGGGAGCCATGTTCGAGAAGCAGTGAGTAGTCCGACGAAGGACCACCTTGAAACTCACTGGTACCCACGGCTAGCGAGGCAGCATGAAATACCCTGCGAGGGAGAAAAGTCGAAGCTTGATAATCCCACTGAGGAGTTCTGCAAGGTAGGGGAGTCTCAGCGCTCCTGGGGCCAGGGGAAAACGATATCAACGAGAGAGCGAAGGAGTTCATCATGAGGCAGAGGAAGAAGATGAACGATGAGGAGGAGGAGGAGGAGGAGTGATAACCACCATTTTGTTGATTATTTTCGGCTCTAAAATCCATGTTTGATTCACATTTTATATGCTTAAGTTTACAATTGTATTAGGTTTCATGTATTTCCTCTATTTTGGCTTTTGATTCAAATCTTTGTATATTTGGGATATTTTTGGCACTAAATTTGAATATCATTTTGTAGGCTTCAAATGATCATGGACCTAGATCAAATCGGGTCAGACTTGAGTCAGCATTGGATCCAGATCAAAGGGATCAAACATCGGATTAATAGGAGCCGTCCATTCCAGAGAACGGCTAGATCTGAGCCATTGGTCAACTTCTGGTTAATCCGAGTTCAAGATAGAGTCAATCATGACCATAGATCAAGATTTGAAAATTTTAGCCAAATCAGAAGTAATCTGACCGTTGGATCAAGCTCAAGATGTTCTAGACCATCCATTCAAGAAAAGGGAAGATCTGGACCATCCGCCACTGATCTGGTGAATCTGAGCTGGGGATAGGTAAATCAGGACCATTGATTGGGATCTGTGGAGTTTGGTTCAGATCTGAAGAGATCCGACCGTTGGATGAAGCCAAATCGATCTTAGCCGTCCGTTGCTAATTTTCTTCTGAGCTGTGAGCTCTGGCTTGGCTGACTGGACCGAACCCAAGTCTGGACTGAACCCAAATGCTGGGTCAAACATGAGCTGGGCTGATAGGGCTTGTTCTGATTAAGCTGTGAACTCAAGTTAGGACCGGACTTAAGTGCTTAGCTGAACCAAGTGTTGGGCTGGGTTGCAAGGCTTGAGCTGAACCGGCTAAACCCACGCGCAGAAGAGGTATCCACTCGTTTTCTCCGCGGGCACACACACAGATCCAGACTCGATCGACTCCACTCGCATCTTCTTCCTCCATTTTCCTCACCACCAAGGGGGTCGGCGGCGATCTGCCTCCTCTTCAACGCCGCTGACCGACCTCTACCTCACCTCCATCTCCTTCTCCACCTCTCCATATCGCCGCCGACCACAAGCTAGGGCTCGGGTCCGAACCCTAGTTGATCCATCTCCTTCACCAGCTTCCTCTCGGGTTGAGAGGAAGCGATCACCCATCTCCTTCGCCAGCTTTCTCTCGGGTTGAGGGAAGCGACCATCTTCCTCCGCAGCTCTCTCTCGGGTTGAGGGAAGTGATTGCCCCGAATCTACTAGATTAAATTGTCACGAATTGTGGGACCATCAGAATTTAGAATGTGAATGAATGCTGGAAACCCTTTTACAATCAAAAGTATGAAAATGTAATATAGGGGCCACAGGTCGTATTTTTCTCGGGGCTAGTTGTCGTGTTTGATTCGCGCTTGTATTTATGTGTCGTTTATGAATTTTGGGTTTCAAGTCGAATCGAGGTTTGGGTTCAATTGGACAAGAACTTGCAAGGAAAATTAAGGTAGCTTAACTCATGACTAAACAAAGTGATGGCATTTAATGATTCAACCAATTGACCACTTAATCAACTAATACACTTACCCAATTTCTGGAAAATGAGTCTGATTTCAAGTGTAAAACAAATGCTAAGCCATAAAGTGACAAATTCAAACTTATGACAAACCAAATGCAAACAATCCAAGCCAAATTGATACAAAACCGTGCCAAGATTTCCCTTGATACCAAGTGCAAGAACTCAATCTGAAATGCAGAATGAAAAGTGAAAATTCAGAAATAAATGAGGTGTAAACCAACTCATTCTGAACACAATACAATCTGACAGTTGAGTTTAACTTCAGCTAATTGTTTCTCAACACAGCCAAGTGCTAATCAAGCTAACCACCAATCCGAAACAAGTTTGCGCTTGACACAACTTGCAGAAACTAAGTGAACATGATAAGCAGAATAAAAATCAGAATTGCAGGTCAAGAATTCATTGGAAGTTAACAAGGATTCAAATCTGAATCTTTACTCGATACAGGGCATGCTTCCAATAGCTTGATACATGGCATATAAGCTGAATTTCAGAGACAAAATATCATGCAGGAATTGAGCTGAATTTTGCATTTATAAAACTGATACAAATCAGTGAAACCAATTGCAGAAGTGAAGTCAAGTGCTTTGTGAAGGAGACAAGCTTCAAAGTAAATTCAGAATATAAAACTTGATACAAACCGATACTCAAGAGGAGAAAAATTGTTACGCAAAAGGAAGGGGCTGATACGCAGCAAGTGCAAGAAAATCAAATTCGATAGCTATGGAAATGAACAAAACTGCAATACGAATTCAAAGGGTTAAAACTGAGCTAACTTAATTCAACAATCAGAAATGGCAGAAAAAGTAAACAATTGAAACGCAGCAACAAACTGATACGCGAATTCAGAAATGGCACGCAACAGGGAACCAATTTCAGAAATGAATTGAAGCGAAATAAACTGATCTAATTACAATAGTTCATTACACAAACAATCTAGCTAACTAAAGCACTGAATTAGAACTCTAATCGAAGCAAAAACTATTCAGAAACGAAACATTACAGAAATTACTCAGAATTTCAGAAACGAATTGACAGAATTTAACTCTACTGCTAATAACAGAAATTAACTACGCCTCAATCCGATTCCTTGCTGTCACTCAAGGATGAGCTCGAATCGAGGTGGTCACGCCTTCAAAACGAAGAAATTGCTGAATAAACGAAGAAAAACGAGGAAGAAACCAAGGCAAACGAGCTGCGGCGAGGACGCGACAAAGAACAGCTGCTGCGTGATTTTTCCTTAAGTAATAACCAATGGACGGCTCAGATTGATCGGAGGAGATCCAACGGTAGATCTTGCTCTGATTGGAGCCAAACTTTGATGATGATGATCTGGGGTCAGGATCTGCCTTGTGGTAGCTCGGATCCTCCAGATTTGCAACGGATGGTCCAGATCACCCTAATCTTTGAATGGACGCTCTAGAGCCCTCCTTTCTTGATCCAACGGTTGATTTAGCTCTGATTGGAATGAAACCTTCAGATCTTGATCATAGAGCTTGATCAACCCTAACCCTAGCTCGGATTGCTTCAGATCGTCCCGGATGGCTCAGATCTAGCCGCTCTTGAATCGGACGGCTCAGATTAATCGTAAGCTTGATAATTTGATCCGGTTCACTTCCGACTCAAGTTTGACCCAATATGCCCTAGGTCCAGGATCCTTTCATGCCTACAAACATATATCAGAAAATTAGTGGCCAAATAATCCAAAAATATGTAAATTTGCAATTAAGTCCAAAATAAGAGGAAATCCTAAAACCTAGGGTAATTTCACAATTAAGCAATAAAAACATAGGTCAAACATGGATTTTAGCAATTAAAATAATCAATAAAATGGTGCTTATCAACTCCCCCACACTTAACCTTGAGCGTCTCGCGAAACTACTAAATATGTATCCCCTAGATTTTCTTAAGCATAATTAGAAGCAAATGAAAAGAAATTACCTAAGGTTGTCAATTCTCATAAATCTAAGCCCTATGGATTAGTATCTTGTCCTTAAATCAACAACTTAGCCTTTTCATCAATCATGAGTCATTGAGATGAATTTAAATCACTAGCCTTTCAAGGGAAGTTTTGGTGGCTCTCTCCTTAAGTTCTAAGTTGATGATGGAAGTGGAGCACACTCAAACACACATGCTTCTTGCACTACCATAGGCTTGCTTATTGTCTAATTTCAACCATTATTCATGATTAGGATCAACATCTACAAAAGCAAATGAAAACATGGAAAAATGGTAAGAAATGGAGTAAAAATCAAGAAAATGGAAAAATTGATGGAATGGGAGACTTAGTTGCTCAAAAATGTTTCCAATGTGCTTTGCCTCATCTTGACAATCCTCTAGTGATATCAAAAGCGTGGTGGAGTAAATCTTGAGTAATTCCTTTGATTTGGATGAAAAACCCTTTCTTGGTTTCAATGTGCCAACTCTTCCTTAATGCGTGCCAATTTTTTTTTTCTTCATTCTCTTTTCTGATTTTTCTCTTCTTCTTTTATCTTCTAGCAAGGTCAGAAATGAATTGATGCAAGGCTATAATTTGGATGAGAAAACTCCAATGAATCCCGGGTGCCGAAACTTAAGTTGGATGCCAACTTGCTTCTTCTTTTCTTTTCTTCTTTTCTAATTTTTCCTCTCTTTTTTTTTCCGTGCCTCTTGGATCTTCTAATGGAGCATTTCAGATTTCACAAAACTCTGATTTCTTCATATCAGTTGGCATCTAGAAGTTATTTAGCACTTAAGGTGTTCCACTCGAAAATGGTTGAGTAACAAGTCACTATCCGGCCATAACTCTATTGCCATTCTTGCATTGCTTTCAATTCAGATTTGTTCATCTTTAGTTTAGCTACTGATCTGTGCAGTTCCCACTCAGAATTACGAATCTAGTAAGGCTGCAGTCCAAAACAATTTCAAACAGCTCATTGCTTCTCAGCAATTTAATTTGGCCAGAATTTTCAGCATTAGTTCAGATTTGGTTCAGCTTCACATTTCAATCTGCTTCTTCCAAATCAGCTTCACATCAATCCTTCAATCAATTTAGAACCTAGCAGCTTACTCCCTTTTCAGTTTATATCATCTCAGCAACTCAAAATCGAAATTTCATCAGCTTCAATTCATCCTTCCAGCAGTGTTTTCAGATATTTTTCTGCTTAAGTTTCAGATTCTCCAGCTTATGTTCAGCTG
>JAGFNQ010002434.1:133219-171372 GCA_024364735.1 Boesenbergia rotunda
TTAGCCTTTATAAATGTGATCCAATCATTGAAATATGTTTTGAAAGAACCTAAGCAAGTTCTAGAGTAATACATATGTGTGTATCACAAAAGTAAGGCTAATTCTCACTAGGTAAAAATAATTCATCTCAATCCTCAATTAAGAATCTAAAGCAAGTAGTACTCAAGCATCCAAGATTTCATCCATTAGCTCAAACCCTAAGTTTTGACAACCAAATTTAATTTATTTTCCAAAAGACTTTAAAATGCTATGGGATAACCTAGAGGGATACATTTATTCCTAATCATGCAAGAAAAAGTGCGAAAAGAAATAACAAGGTATTTACAATGAGTCCTATTCAATACTAACGTATTTATTAGCAAAAACTTATTTTAAAAGTGAAAACATGCAATAAAGGAAAAGGCAAGAAAGTTCAAACTCCCTTTATTTCTGGCGGTCGGAGTCTATCCAGAAACAACCTCCATCGTGGTAGTGGAGGAGTCTGTATGTGCGAAAGAGCTTCTTTTATTTGTTCAACTTCATGGTGCATCGCTCCCCCACACTTGGACTTAACTGCAATATGTTCAGGTGGCCGAAGGTTATTTAGATACAAGACCCATGTAAGAGGTAGAGTTTTTCGAATTAAAGTAAAATCTACTCCCTCTTTATTCTTTTTGGAACACATTCCAGGAGGTTTGAGTCTATTCAGATGAAGCATCCACTCCAGAAGTTTTTGGGGTCCTGCAAGATAAGAAAGAAATGAAACAATATCAGTTTTTGTATAAAATGTATCCAAAAATGTATCACATCCAATAAAGTCAACACTTGGTGTCTCAATAAATTTTTCACAATTATTTCCTACAAAATTTGCATCCAGGAACTCTTCACAAATAAAGAAATCAATTTTTTTCTCTTCAATAGAAATATCACAATTATTTTCTATCAAGCATGTATCAAGCAATGTGTCACAACCAATAAAATCAATTCTGGGTCTGAGATTTTCTAAAGGAAAAGAGGAGATACTTACCTGATCATGCTGAAAAATGTCTGTGGGGTCTATAAGAAATACCTTCATCTCAGGTTCGAATTCTGGTGGACATTCAACTAGTATAGGTGATCCTTGGGTACTTGCTCCAATCATGCAAGTCCCTACACTTTCTGGAAATGGTGGTGGTCCTTGGGGCTCTGTGCAATCCCCTACACCTGTAGAATAATCTCCTGTGCATGCCTCCTTAGCAATATCTGCAACAACCTTATTAAAAAGATCAGGGCTATCAAGAACAATATCATCACAAAATACAAAATAAGAAAAATCAGGTAAAGTCTCCTCTGAAATCAACTCTCCTCCCACTATGTCCAATGTACCATCGTCATCAATGATCTGTGCCTCAACAGTCTCATCTGCTGTGTCTATGCTCAGAATAGAGTGATCTCCCCTAGGGTCCTTCATGGCGTCGAAAATGCTAAACTGGACTACTGTGTCTCCCACCTCCATCGAAAGGGTGCCAGCATATACATCAATTTTAGTCTTAGCAGTCTTCAGAAAAGGTCATCCAAGGATAAGTGGGGATCTACGTGCAAGGTACTCTCCCTCCATGTCTAGAATGTAGAAGTCCGCAGGGAAAATCAACTCTTTCACTTTAACCAAAACATCTTCAATAACCCCTGCCGGGCGGGTCTGACTTCTGTCTGCAAGCTGAATCACAACTCCCGTGGGCTGTAGAGGACCAATGCCAAGCATCTAGAAGACTGTCCTGGGCATGACATTAATAGAAGCTCCTAAGTCAAGCATGGCATCATGTAGCGTGGTGCTTCCTATCTCACAAGATACAGTAAACATGCCAGGGTCTTCACATTTCTGGGGAATGGCATGGATAAGTGATGAGACATTCTTCCCAATGCTGACCAATTCATTTTCCTTAAGTCTCTTCTTGTGAACACAAAGATCTTTCAAAAATTTTGCATACTTAGGAACCTGTTTAATCATCGTCAGCAAAGGTACATTAATTTCAACTTTACTAAAAAGTTTTACCAGCTCATTGTACTCTTTTGCTCTCTCCTCCTCCACGTGTCTTTTGGTAGGACTTCTCCCATTTGGAAAAGGCAAAGGCACCCTAAATTCTTCCTCTTGAATCGAAGATGGAAGGGTTGAATTGTGAGCTGCTGCCCTGTTTTTTGGAGCTGCTGTAAAATCCGTCTCGCCACTGATTTCTTCTCCGTTTCCACCAAAATTGGGGAATTGCTTGAGGAGGGAGTCGGGCACGGGCTAGGGGTGGTATCCACTGAATTTGGAGTGGTTTCGGCACTGATTTGGGCTGGAAATGAACATGCTGCCCTGTTTTCAGAAAATTCAGCTCTTGGGTCATTTTGAGTTGATGCAACCTTCCCACTCCTCAAATAAATTGCGCTAACATTTCCCTTTGGGTTGGGAACAGCTTGGGAAGGTAGTTGGCTTGATCCTTGAGCCTTAAGTTGATTCACATCATTAGCTAATTGTCCCATTTGCCTTCCGAGGTTTTGTATAGCTCCAATGATATCATCTTGTTGTAATTGTTGGAATTGGGACTGTTGGGGCTGATTGGAGGTCTGAAATTGCTGTTGACTTGGCTGATAAGTAGGTTGGAATGTGGGTTGAATTTGCTGAGAATTACAGCCTTGAAAATTTTGATTTTGCATTTGAAATGGTTGTTGTGGAGATTGAAATTGATTGGGCTGAAATTCTTGGTTTTGGGGCTGAAAACTTGAGTTCCAAGGCTGGAAATTTTGCTGTGATTGTTGAACTTGCTGCTGTAGAGGTTGGTATGGTTGTGGATAATTCATTTTCCCTTGAAAACCTTGTTGAAACCCTTGAAATGGCTGCTGAAATGGTTGCTGGAAGTGCTGATTTAGGGGCTGAAACTTTGATTTTGGTGCTGTGATTGTGGTTGTTGTTGTTGAACTTGCTGGAAAATTTGTTGGGGTTGCTGTGATGGCTGCGGTTGAGGGTTTTGTTGGCAGAAAGCGTTCCCGTACCTCAAGTTAGGATGATTCCTCCAACCGGGGTTATAAGTAGAGGAATAAGGATTGTTTCTTGCTTGAAATTGTCCTCTTACTAATGCTGCTACTGTCTCGTCCTGTTGGAGGGTGGGGCATGAGTCTGAAGTGTGCTCTTGACTAGAGCAAATGCCACACACACTTATCACTTGACTAGAGGGTGGAGGTACTGAAGGAGTTGAATTTTTCCTTGCAACAGTTAGTTCAATTTGCTTAACAGCCGATGTAAGCTCCATCAATGCATCTTTAACCTCCTTCTGATCAGTAGGAACTATCTGAACTTCACCAACTCCTCTGGTGGTCAAGGCTCTGCTCCCAAATTGTTGGGAATTTTCAGCCATATTAGAAATTAGCTCCCTAGCTTGAATTGACGTTTTGTTCACTAGGGCCCCTCCAGCTGCAGCATCAATCAAAATCCTATCCATCTGTAAGAGTCCCTCATAAAAGTACTGAATCAAAAGCTGCTCGCTGATCTGATGCTGGGGGCAACTTGAACACAACTTGTTGAATCTCTCCCAGTAATCATATAGTGTCTCGCCCACCACTTGCTGAATTCCACAGATGCTTTTTCTGATTATAGCTGTCCTGGAGGCTGGGAAATACTTCTCCAAAAATGCCTTCTTCATAGCGATCCAACTAGACACATGTCCTGTAGGCAGATAATAAAACCAGTCTTTTGCTGCTCCTGTCAGTGTGAAGGGGAAAGCTCTCAGCTTGATGTCTTCTTCAGAAATGCCCTGAGGCTTCATAGTGGAGCATACCACATGGAATTCGTGCAGGTATCTGTTTGGATCCTCTCCCGTAAGTCCCTGAAATTTGGGTAGCAAATTTATAAGTCCAGATCTTAACTCAAAATTACCCCCCAGCTCTGGATAAGCTATGCTGGAGTACTGAAATGCAGCATCTGGTGCTGCAAGCTCCTTCATGGTTCTTTGGTGGTCTGCCATGTCACTGCCTGAGTGAGTGAAAATAGTCTGAATAGGAGGGATGTCTGTAGTCTCAGAAAGAATGGCCTGCCTCCTCCTGACTCTGGAAGTCCTCTCAATCTCAGGGTCGAAATCTTCTAAATCACCACCTAAAGACCTGGTCATAAAAACAAAACAAATCGCAGTAAAAGTAGATAAAGATGAAACAAATAAAATCAGATCACCAGATATAGCAATAAGCACAAAAATAAATCAAGAATGATATGAAACAAGTGTACAAGCAAAAATCAAACAAATCAACTAGTAGATTCCCCGGCAACAGCGCCAAAAATTTGATAGGCCCAAACTATGTGTCACGAATGTGGGTCTCAAATTTAGATATTTATAAATGAATGCTGGAAACCCTTTTTACAATCAAAATATGAAAACGTAGTAAAAGGGCCACAGGTCGTATTTTTCCTGGGGACTAATTGATGTTTGTTTGATTCGCGCTCGTGTTTATATAGTTTGTGAATTTGGGTTTCGAATGTAATTTGGGTTTGGGTTGCAATAGAAAATTAAAGCACAATGAAGATGAAGGAAACTTAGCTAATAAGCTAAGCAAAGTGATGGCAAGTTATCACTCGACCCAAAGGACTTCTTAAATGCAACTAAGCTCAATTTGGAAAACAAGTCAATTATGGAATTAAATCAGTTTCGATTGATGCTAATGCAAGGAGTTGCTTATGAATTACCACGCCACGACCAAACTAATACAAATCAATCCAATAATGAACTGATACAAAATCAGTGCCACAATTTCAATTGACACTAAATGCAGAATTTCGATTTCACTTGATACGCATGGAAGAAACTCATCCAAGAGTGAATTGAAAAGTAAAACAATTTCAGAGACTGCAACTAATAATTCAGAATTGAGCTGGTCAATACAACTTGGAAGACAAAACCATTGGATAAATGCTTTGCATGAATAAGTGAAGGAAATCAGTGATTGACTCAGAAATTCAGAATTGCATGATTAAAATTCATGAAATAAAACCTGTAGCAGAAATGCGATTTCAGACCAAATGCAGGAATGAATTCTGATCAAATCAGTTTGAAAGACACAACTATTAGAAAAGTTCCATGTGTAAATGAATGAAGGAAATCAGGGATAAGTAAGAAATCAGATAACTTGGCACTACAAACTGCAGAAGCTGCAGTTTTTCAGCATCACAGCAATTAACTTGCAGATAACTTGATGCCAAGTCTAGCAAGCTACTGATGTAAAGCAATTTAATATGAGCAAACACATCGGATGTAGAATCCAGGAGATATTGGGTGCAGAATAATGAAAATTCAGAAGCCAATTGATGTGCCAAAACTGCTGATGAATGCAGAAATGTGTTAGCTGATCAAATGCTGAAATTATCACTTCCGAAACGAATTTTGCATCACTGATTTAAGTGCAGGAGGGCTTGAAATGAACCATGGTTTACTTGACACGAAAATCAGAAGCTACCAATTACCATTTGCTGATACAAAACTGAAATTGCAGAATTCTCCAAGTTTGATATGCATGAATTGAAATCAAATGCAGAAAATGAAATTAAAACCTTTTGGAAAGAATCCAACTACAAAGGAAATTCAAACAAGAAAACTAAACAATCTTGATACCAAATGCAGGAACTAGAGGAAAAGGAAACTGGTACGCATCAGCCAAGAAAACTGATACGCAAGCTATTGAAATGGCACGCAACAGGGAAAGTAATTTCAGAAACGAATTGAAACGTAATAAACTGATCCAATTACGCTTGTTCGCTACACAAACAATCTAGCTAATAGAAACATTGAATTAGAACTCTAATTGAAGCAAAAACTATTCGGAACCGAAACATTATAGAAATTTAATCAGAATTTCAGAAACGCAATGACAGAGTTGAAATCTACTGCTAATAAACGAAATTAAGCTAAGCCTCCATCCGAATCCTTGCTGTCACTCAAGGATGAGCTCGAATCGAGGTGGTCACGCCTTCAAAACGAAGAAATTGCTGAAGAAACGAAGAAAAACAAGGAAGAAACCAAGGCAAACGAGCTGCGGCGAGGACGCGACCAAGAACAGCTGCTGCGTGATTTTTCCATAAGTAATAACCAATGGACGGCTCAGATTGATCGGAGGAGATCCAACGGTAGATCTTGCTCTAATTGGAGCCAAACTTTGATGATGATGATCTGGGGTCAGGATCTGCCTTGTGGTAGCTCGGATCCTCCAGATTTGCAACGGATGGTCCAGATCACCCTAATCTTTGAATGGACGCTCTAGAGCCCTCCTTGCTTGATCCAACGGTTGATTTAGCTCTGATTGGAATGAAACCTTCAGATCTTGATCATAGAGCTTGATCAACCCTAACCCTAGCTCGGATTGCTTCAGATCGTCCCGGATGGCTCAGATCTAGCCGCTCTTGAATCGGACGGCTCGGATTAATCGTAGGCTTGATAATTTGATCTGGTTCACTTCCGACTCAAGTTTGACCCAATATGCCCTAGGTCCAGGATCCTTTCATGCCTACAAAAAATATATCAGAAAATTAGTGGCCAAATAATCCAAAAATATGTAAATTTGCAATTAAGTCCAAAATAAGAGGAAATCCTAAAACCTAGGGCAATTTCACAATTAAGCAATAAAAACATAGGTCAAACATGGATTTTAGCAATTAAAATAATCAATAAAATGGTGCTTATCACCCCTCACTTGCGCAACCTTTGCTTCGTGCGAGAGCCTTCCCAGTGCTTTCGTCTTCCCCTTGTGAGTGCGCGCGTGTGGTCCTAAGGGGTTCTTCCGAGCTCTGTCTTCTTCCTGCGACGTTTTCTGTCGTTGAAGGGCTGTGCGATCTCTCTTGCGCCGAGTTTCTCTTTGCGCAAGCTTGCTCTTCCAACCTCCAAGAACTTCACCAATGGCACCTAAGTAAGTTTTTGTCTCAGTTTTCCTTTCAAATCAGTTCATAGATTATGTTGTGAGGCTAACCATGTTTTGTGTCGTGATCCTTGTTTTGGCTGTGACTTTTGGTCGTGACCCTCTTGATCAAATGCTTCACTTTATGATTATCACTCTATGATCAAATCTTGGTTCCTTGATCCAACTGTGTTCTGTTAATCATTGTGTCTTGATCACGTTCTCTGATTGGGTTTAACCTTATCTTGATCATATTTGTCTATTCCAATCTATAGAAAGACTTCTAAGGGTAAAGAAGCTACTGAGGGCAGTTCGAGGGGGAAAACCCCTTCTGCATCTGCACCCTCCAGAAGGCCTCAGCCCTCTTCTAGCTCCCGATTCCCAAATACAGCCTGTGAACAGGCCTTCCAGTCGAGGACTTTCAAATTACTATCCTGCTGATCCATAGATATCCCTTTTCTGACTGAACATTGTCCGTCGGTCATGGAAATAGTCATGTTTTACAACCTGGGCTTTCTTCTTTCCTTGGAACGGACCATCAATTACGACCTAGTCTCAGAGTTCTATAACAATCTTCAGCAGGGACCTCAAGGAGGCTTCGAGTTCACCACTCGAGTCGCCAAGAGGAACCTTGATTTTTCTTATGAGATCTTGGCAGAGTATTTGGGTGGCCGACGATCACCGAATCTGTATTCAATCTACCCTGAGCTTCCTGATCCATTATTGGCACCTTTCTCAGATGTTACCCCCGACTCCATCTATCAGCATTTCTTTGATCATCCTCGCCCCGCCGGGCTTGATGAGTTGGGTCCTGATTTTTCTACCTTTGCAGCCGTACGACTTGCTCCAGTTGACTACATCCTTTTCAAGATAATCACAAATTGCATCTTGCCCATCACCTCAAAGCCCTTGTCCGAGATCCGACCCTACCATTGCCTTATGCTCTACGGCATGCACCGCAGGATGGACTTCGATATCATGGAGAGCATCTTACAGTCTATCCTATCCTATCGAGAGCTGAGCCGTCGCACGGTCTACATGCCATTTGGTCATGTCATCACTGACTGGCTTACGTCAGTTGGTGTTGATGTCACCAAGGGCAGGACCGTGCCCATGGTCAGGCAGGATTGTCGGCTGGGTCGGCGTGCTTTTGCCAAGTCTGCCATTATTATTCGAGAGCGCGATGGGGCCTTGATTTGGAAGGATGGGAGAGGACTCGGTGACCTACCTGGCGGAGCACCGCATTTTCAGGCACCACCCGAGGCTGCTGCACCTCATGAGGCTTCTGCTGCTGACGCTGAGTACGACTATGAGCCTGACCCAGATCTACGATGGCAGATCTTCGAGTTGGATCAGATTCTCCAGGAGGATATTCATTTGAGGGAGCTCCATCGAGAGGAGGACCGCTCGGATTTCCATTCGTTTGATCGCCGATTGACCGGCATAGAGTCTACTGTCTCTGGGGTCCAGGCATTGCAGCAGACTTGGTACGCAGAGTGGCGCCGCCATACATTTCCAGGGGATGCTCATCAGGCAGTGCTGCACCAGGATCTGCTGATGCCACGATAGATGATCTCATGCACGATGACGACCCCCCCACTGACGTTTGAGTTTGGATGACCAGTGTCTCTTCTGGTGTTATGCGTATTTGACTGGTTAATTTATGTGACTTTTGGGCTGTATGCCCTATGACTTGTCAGTTGTGGCCCTGAGCCGCACGTATTTTGCTTTTGATGCATGTGTCTTGCATCTTGATATTTTTATGACTTGCTTTTCTAAATTTGCCTTGCATGTCTATTTTACTTGCGTATGCTTATTGTTGATGCTATGCTGTACTATCTGCATACTTGATACATAGCTATGTTCATGCTTATGATGTCATGCTCATATGATACATATGCTTGCTTTGCCATGTCTATATCTGTTTGTCGTATGTATTCATATGCTTATCAAATATCAATCAAATCTTTGGGATACCCCTAGGGTTGAGGGGGAGTATGGTTTAAACTTAACAGCCCTTCTAGACCCCTTTTCGGTGTTCGACAAAGGGGCAGAGTGTTGGTTGGTTAAGTTTAGGATGATCATGTTGTAGGGGGAGGATCTGGATTCCCCTATGATTCTAAATTTGAAAAACTTGATTGAGAATCCCTAAATTTAAAATCGGGTTGTCAAACAACAAAAAGGGGGAGATTGTTGATGCAGTCTGGCCCTGATTGTTGTTTTGGTGTTGACACCGATTTTAGTTTAGGTGGATGATTATTGATTATGATTAAGTCCTGATCGGGGATCAAGCATGGTATGGAAAATCCTAGCTTGGAGGGCTAGGTGTTGGAAAATCCTAACCTGGAGGGTTAGGTGTTGAAAATCCTAGCTTGGAGGGCTAGGTGTGTGAAAAGTCCTAATTCGGAAGAGGTGGGTGAAAAGTCCTAGCTTGGAGGGCTAGGTGAAAAGTCCTAACTTGGAGGGTTAGGTACAAATTCCCATCTTGGAGAATTAGGTGAAAAAGTCCTGGCTTGGAGGGTCAGGTCCTAGCTTGGAGGGCTAGGTTTGGAAAGTCCTAATCCAGAAGAGCTGGGTGAAAAGTCCTAGCTTGGAGGGCTAGGTGAAAAGTCCTAACTTGGAGGGTTAGGTGCAAATTCCCAACTTGGAGGGTTAGGTGAAAAATCCTTAGCTTGGAGGGCTAAGATGGATGAAACCCTAGCTTGGAGGGCTAGGTTGGAGTCCCTGGATCGGTCTGGTGACCGATCGGGAGTTGGCATGGTGCTCCTTGGTGGATCGGTCTTGTGACCGATCCAGCGATGACTGATCGGTCTGGTGACCGATCAGGGAGCACACAGTGAGGTTGGGAACCTACTGTACTGCTCCTGATCGATCTGGTGACCGATCAGGGAGTATGTGTTTCACCCATTGCTTAGCTCCTGATCGGTTTGATGACCGATCAGGGAGCAAACAGTGAGGTTGAGTTCCCTTGCTGATCTGCTCCTGATCGGTCTAGTGACCGATCAAGATCACTGTGCAGATCGTTCTGGAGAACGATCCAGCGTCGCAGGTTCCTCTCTATGATCGATCAGGACGGAGCCTGATCGGTCTGGTCACGACCTGATCGGTCCAGTGATCAATCAGGAGGTCTGGACTGCGAAGCTCAGAAATCGCCCGATAAAAGGGTGGATCAGTCGGGTGATCGATCAACAACCTGGGATCGATCTGATGATCGATCCAAGAGAGTTCCAAAGAAGTCGCGATTTCTAATTGAGCGTTGGAGACTGATCCGGACGGAGCCTGATCGGTCTAGACCCAGCCTGATCGGTCTGGTGACCGATCACTTTAATTTAAAATGCACTGTCAGACGCTCTGATCGCGTCTGAACGTATCTGATTCTCTGCGCTTAACATCTAATATATGATATGCTGTTTGATATGCTGCTCTAACACACTGATTAAGCTACAGGTGACAGGGGAGGATTCAAACACTCAAGGAGAAGTCAATGGAGGCTTTTCTTGGAGCAGGTTTGCCCGTTTTCCATCTCAGGTTGCAACGGCCGGAGCTGCAGACTGGAGCTGCTGACTGGAGCTTGGCTGAGGGGAGTCAGGAAGTTCAGGGAGGGCTCAGTGGTAGCTGGCGTTGGCAGGGAAGCAGCTGGAGGCTGCACGAGATGCTGTCATCTGGTGCTGAGTGGAGAAACAAAAGGGCGGAAGAAGGCTTCGATGAAGCAGAGTTCGCGAACTGAGTTCTTGCTGCGCCTTGTGTTCTCCACATCTAGCTTGCATGTTCTGAAGGTCATCATCTTGGGCAAGCAATAGAATTTGAGAAGCAATCATTCATTACTTGAGCGCTTGAAGGAGAGAACTAGAGGCTTGGAGTCCGACAGCGGGAAGACACGAGGAAGGGTTTCTTGCGTGAGATCGCCGCTGGGTGGAGCTCAGGAAAGCTTGCTGTGTTCTTGTCTTTGCTAAGTGTTTGAGTAAGATCCTTCTTGTTGTTTCTTTGTGCTTAAACTTAAATCTGTGATTGAAATGCTGTGGAGAGGTTTCTCCACCGAGAAGGAGGTTGCTTTCTATCCGGTGATAACTGGGGCTTGATCTGCCGACGATCAAGGGATCGCCCATCTTAAGGGCACGCCAAGGAGTAGGGGCAAGTTATCCCCGAACCTTGTAAACTCTCCTTGTTAGCGATCTTGCTAGTGGTGTTGTTTTGCTTTTGTTTTCTGAATTTCTACATACTCTGTTCTTGCGTTCCGCTGTGCTACTAACAACTCTGAGTGCAGAAATTCGATTAGTGTCTAAGTCCAAGTGATTGGCTATATTCACCCCCCCCCTCTCTAGCCATCCGGGATCCAACAGTAGTCTCCACCTGTGTAGCATTGCCCACGTTGATGGTAATCTCTCCCTTAGCTAGTCGTCTGGTTTCCTAGAATCCCTACAAAGAATTACAGACATGATCAGTGACTCCCGTATCTACACACCAGGTACCGGTAGATAACACCGCTAAACATGTTTCAACAACTAAACAAAAAGATATACCTTGATTTTTCTCCTTGCGACGGGGATAATCCGCCTTTTAATGTCCAGTTTGCTTGCACGTGAAGCACTTGCCTTTCAGCTTCTTCACTCCAGCCTGAGGTCCTTCAGATCCAGCTGCCTTCTTTGCTAAAATTGGTTTCTTCTTCTTCTTGCCTTTAGGCTTAGAAGTAGAACCCTTTTCAGCAACAAAAGCATGAGCACTCTGACGAAAAAGCCCCTCTGCCGCCTGGAGCTCTGTCAGAAGTTCCAACAACGAATATGTCCATTTGATCATATTATAGTTCAGGTGAAACTGTTCAAAACTCCTAGGCAGAGACTGGAGAATGATATTAACCTGGGTTTCCCCATCAATCTCCGCTCCAAGGACTTCCATCTTATTCAAATGAGCTATCATTTTGAGAACATGATCGCTGACGGGTATTCCCTCAATCATGGTGGTCGTTATCAAGTTCCTCATTGTCTCTTGCCTAGCGGCCCAATTCTGATGTCCAAAGAGTTCCTTGAGATTGAACATCATGTCATAAGTAGTGGAAAAAGTCTGATGTTGATGTTGCAGTACAGTTGACATAGAAGCCAAAATGTAGCATCGCGCCATCTCGTCTGCTTTTACCCACTTCTTATAATGTTCCTTCTCCTCTTCACCAAAATTCTCGTTAGGCTTTTTAGGGCAAATCTCAAAGAGTATAAATTTGTTCTCCTCAGCAGTCAAGATAATGTCCAAGTTCCGTTTCCAATCAATATAGTTAGGGCCAGTAAGTCTATTTTCTCTCAAAATCACAACAAGTGTGTTGAAAGCCATTTTGAAAATATCCTGAGAATCACAATAATCAAAACATTAGATATCAAAAAATTATTGATTCCTCAAACAATAAAATTTTAAAACCAACCAACACCTCAAAACACCGAGAATATTGTATGCCACGATAGTGTGGACGTATACGAATTCTACATTTGTAAGAGGAGTTTTTACCCATTAATTTTATTATCTTGTCAACCTTACTTTTTGACAAATAAAATTAATAGTTGGTTCCTCTTCGGCCCAACAAATAATAGCAGTGACTCCGATAGGGAGGATACTATTATTTGCATCTAAGTGTTCACCATTACACGATACTAAGGTAATTATCTAGGATTATGTCTCTTCCAATGGGGAAGATCACACGCTGCTAAATAATTTCCTATAACCATGTTTGACCTAATCATCCGCGAAATAAACTCATCCGATATGGAGGAAGACACTCAAAGCCAATGCGCAAGTTTGTTCGCATCACATGTCAAATTTGTAATGGAGACCATGGGATTCTTAGAATCCCTCTTCCACTTAGTAATTTAGAATTGTGGAATTTTACCATGCAAGCAGAACAAGCATATCAACAAAAAGTAATAAATAAGAAAATAAATTCCAACTATTATGGCCTTTTGTTCTTGAATATGTCTCATGTCGTGTTGCCACCTCGTCTCCACCTCCAAGCACCATGCGCAAGCTCCATGAAGAGGATCTCTGAGCCGAGATAAAAACTATTTTAGTTTACATCTATCGAGCCTATACTCCATGAAGGAGTGTACAATAAATCTAGATAAAAGTAAAGTAAAATAAGTGGCTAAACAATGTCATATTTAATTGTTGGTGTTCGGTTTCCGAGGTGGATACCGGGTCGCTCATGGAAAACCTCTCCATGTCCATGGATTAAAATTTTTCAATCTGAAAGGAGAACAATTTCCCAAACGACCATCGCATCATCGTGCTAACCGATTCGAGCAACCGCTTGAACATACGTGTTGTTCTAGCAATCAATCTCGTCCAACCAATTAGCCGCGGAATCGACGATGAGTGGATCGCCGATTTTTGTATTTATCATCGGGGTCCAAGATAATTAATCACAACAATAATCAACATGTAATTAATTACACATTAAATAATAGTAAGATCAAAGGAACCATGAGCGAAGATATACCTTCCCTTTTACCTCGCGATCTTCTATTGCATGACCCCACCTCTTCCTGGACATCATGTGGGCGACGATCTACCTAGAACCGAAGTCACCAAGGTGTTGGTGCAAGATGCATCAGTGATGTCCTCCTCTAGTGGTTCAATGTTTAACAATATGCTTAAGTTAGTGATAGATTAGACAAGGTAAGGGGTGATTCAAGAAATTTGTATCAAGATGAAAAAAAAGTCCTAGTTAACCTATGCAATAAGTCCTGGTTCGAGGAATCCTGATCATGGATTGGACACTAAGTCCTGGCCGAGGGTTGGACACCAAGACCTGATTGAGGGTTTGGCACCGAAGTCCTGGTTCATGGAATTGGGCAATAAGTGTTGGTGCAGGAAGCACCATATCGAACATTGTTTTGATATTGGCAAAGGATTCAAAGTTAAGTACTATTTGTGATCTAACGAAGTTACTCAAGTGTGCAGAAAGAAGCCCTAGCGAAGGGCTGCTAGGCGTTGAAGACCTAGCGAAGGACTGCTAGGCACCTAGCGAAGGGTTGCTATGAGTTGAAGACCTGGCGAAGGACTGCTAGGCACCTAGCGAAGGGCTGCTAGGAGTTGAAGGCCTAGCGAAGGACTGCTAGGCACCTAGCGAAGGGTTGCTAGGAGTGGAAGACCTGGTGAAGGACTGCTAGGCACCTAGCGAAGGGCTGCTAGGAGTTAAAGACCTGCCAAAGGACTACTAGGCACCTAGCAAAGGGCTGCTAGGAGTTGAAGACCTGGCGAAAGACTGCTAGGCACCTAGCGAAGGGCTGCTAGGCATTGAAGACCTAGCGAAGGACTGCTGGGCAAAAGTCCAACCGGAGGAGCTGGTTGGCAAAAGGTAAACCCTCCTGAGAGGAGTAGGTGAGGACGCGTTCCCCGTCGAGGGAATAGTAGGCGTCGGTTCGACCTAGGGTTCCATTTGGGAAACCCGAAGTCAGAACCAAGAAAGCTACGGCTATAAAAACTAATTAACATTCTTGCCTTGTTTGTTGTGGAACTAACCTTGGATGCAGGAATCAAAGGAATGTGTTTCTGCAGCTCAGAACGCCCCAAAGGAGAGGGGTAGCAGCTGGGCTAGGCGCCCGCGAGGTCCCGGGCGCCCAAGGTCAAAGCCAAACGAGCAGTTGAGCAAGAATCGCTTCGAAAGCATACTGGGCCAGGCGCCCTGAAGGACCCGGGCGCCCTGTATGTCCCGGGCGCCCTGGGTCCAAGCCAAGTTCTGATCGAAGCAAACTCAGTCGTGAAGCCAAGCAGACCAAGTCAACTGAGGGCGCCCCCAGTGTCCCGGGCGCCCCCGTCAACTCCGTGGCCAATTCTGGAGGGATAAGCGTTGACCGAGCTTCGGAAGAGGTTTCTCGGATCCGAAGGCACGTGTCAGGCGCCCCCAGCGTCCAGGGCGCCCCCAGGAGTGCTATAAAAGGGGCTCGACCCCATGGCTTCAATACATCAAATTTCCAACGCCTCTATGCTCTTCGTTCAAGCGCTCTGCTCCGGAAACCTCCGATCTCGAGATTCTAGCGCCGACGACGACCCTCTGCTCCGAAGAACGATCCACACCGGGCGTCGGTAACGAAGAATACAATTTTCTTTATTGCACTACTATTGTAACAATCTTTGTAAATCTTTGCGACATTATAGAATTGCCCGTAGTAAACGGTCAAGGACCGTGGGCCTTAGAGTAGGAGCCGACCGCGACTCTGAACCAAGTAAAAATACTTGTGTTCCATGTGTTTTGTTTAAATTTCCGCTGTGCATTCTCTTTTCTAATCCGAAATGCTTTCACGATATTCACCCCCCCCCCTCTATCGTGTTTTCTCGATCCAACAATAAGTCCTGATCACGGATGAGGCACAAAGTCCTGATTCGAGGAATTGGGCAATATGTCCTGGCCGAGGGCTGGGCACCGAAGACCTGACCGAGGGTTGGGCAATAAGTCCTGGTCATGGACTGGCCACCTAAGTCCTGATCCGGAAGATCGGGCGAAAGTCCAATCGGAGGAGCCGGTTGGCAAACTTCTCCTGAGAGGAGTAGGTGAAGGTGCATTCCCCGGGAAGGGAACTCGGTTCGACCTAGGGTTTCGTGAGAAATCCAAAGTCAGAACCAATCGTTAAAGCTAAGATTATATATCTGTTTGTCTTGTGTTTGTGTATCTTGCAGGTACCTAGAATTGGAGGCAAAGCAGGCGAACAAACACAAGAGAAGCCTGGAAAAGATGCTCCTGGGCTCCCCATGTATCCAGGCACCCAATAAGCTCTTGGGCACCCAAGACAGCCCATCTTATCAGTTTCGCAAAGTTCACGTTACGGATGAAGTTTTGACCGCCAATGAGGCGTCCAAGAGGCTCTAGGGCGCTCGAGAAGAAGCTATATAAAGGGGTTCGACCCCTCAACTCATAACATCAACTGCTTCGACATTCTAAGCATTCCGAGTGAAGAAAAAGCATTAGAGATGAAGCTCTGCAACCAAGGAGGCTCCAAGAGGAAGTGTGCTGCACTTCGGAGTTCCAGATCGGTCGGGTCTTCGATTTTTGTTTGATTTGCATTTATTTTTATGCACTTAATTTCTTAATCTTTTTTGTTGTAATACTTGCACTGTAAGACGGGTTTCTCCACCTCCAAAAAGTCCAGAAAGGAGACCATTAGTGGGCGGGCGCTTCCCGTGCTTAGGTCTTGGACGTACTGACCCCTAGGGGTTGGGAACCAAGTAAAAACCTACGTGCACTCTGAGTTGTGTCTTTCGTTTATTTCATTATTTTTCCGCTATGCTACTAACTCTTTATCTAGAACGAACAAAAAAATGATGAAGGTTTCCGAAAGAATTTTTACGAGTCGATATTCACCCCTCTTCTATCGACGACACCGGTCATACAAGTGGTATCAAAGCCTGGTTGCTCTTCACCAGACTAACAACCGACGGAGCAAAGACACCAGGAGTTGAGGGGGAGCCAGGGGTGAATCAGGTATTTTTAATTATGTCCAAGTTTAAATTTCATATTACATGTTCTATGTGCAGGGAGAGAGGACATTATAAAAATCAGTGTCATACTCGTAAGACTTGGTCGTCACCACCGACGGAAGAGGAGGTACCAGCGGCACGAGTCCGAATGGGCAAGAGCCATATCCAGTGCTTTAGATGTCAAAAACATGTACACTACAAGAATCAGTGTCCGACCAAGGTACGAAAAGTTTATTTTGGTAATAATTTTCAAATTCCTACACAGTCATACGGTAATGTTGATAATTTAGATAAATCTGTTAATTTTGCTGATAAACTAGATCTTTTGCATAAACAACTTAGGTTGTTGATTGACAAATTATTAAACATTGATAATACTAAAATATCAGATATGAACTCCTTAATTGTTAATATCAATGCAAACATTTTTAGAATTAATACCAATATTTTATCTGATAATGTTGATAAGGATAATTATACTTTAATATATATTTCTGATAATATTGTTGATTATGATGAAATTAAAATTAATAATCCTTTAATTTGTAACATTTCTGAAGATGTTAAGAATGCCAATATTAATAACGATAATTTTAAGGATAATGATGAAATTGTTTCTAATATTTTTGAAAATAAATCTGAAGATAATCCATAATCTAGAAACCTCTGTACATAATAATGAAGATTTAATTAATGATTTCTTGGATAATACCAACATTTCTGAAGATGTTAAGAATGACAATATTAATAACGATAATTTTAAGGATAATGATGAAATTGTTTCTAATATTTTTGAGAATAAATCTGAAGATAATCTTGATAATCTAGAAACCTCTGTACATAATAATGAAGATTTAATTAATGATTTCTTGGATAATACTGATAACTTTGAAATTAATTATGAAACATTAATTAACAACCCTGAAAACTATTCTACCTACTATGAAGATGTAGAAGAATATAACTCTGACGATGAGGATGAGGAAGAAGAATTTCTTAGAATCATGGCTACACTTAATAAAGTCTACAAAAATTCAAATAAAGCAAAAGTAATAGATAAACATGAAAAATTAAATGAAAAAAATAGTAGATAATTCAGATATTTTTGAATTAATGAAAATGATGCAGTTAGACCCACAACTATTATTTAACCCAGAAATTTTGAAATCTAATTGATAACTTAAATCAAATTAAATCTTAACAACCTTAATTAAATCTTAATTAAATTTTCTAACTTTAATTAACACCTAATTATTTCAACTTTTCCTTAATTATTTTAACTTAATTAATACTTAATTATTTTAACTTAATTAATACTTAATTATTTTAACTTTAATTAATCCTTAATTATTTTAAATTAATTAATACTTAATTATTTTAACTTTAATTAATCCTTTATATTTTATATTTAATTAATCCTTAATTATTTTAACTTTAATTAATACTTAATTATTTTAAATATAATTAATAGTTAATTATTTTAACTTTAATTAATACTTAATTATTTTGACATTAATTAATACATAATTATTTTAACTTTAATTTATCCTTAATTATTTTAATTTTAATTAATACTTAATTATTTTAACTTTAATTAATCCTTAAATATTTTAACTTTAATTAATCCTTAATCAATTTTAACTCTAATCGATTCTTAATAATGCAACCTTAATTAATAATTAATAATTTCAACCTTAATTGACTTCTAATTAGTCATTAATAACTCAATTTCAAACTCAATCCACGAACTAAAATTCCAATTAAATACCGTTAATTATGAAAGTAAATAAAATCCTACCCAACCGAAATGTAACGACCCGGAAAATTTTCTTAATATTTCTTTAAAATATTAATCATGTCGAGATAATTTTTCGAGGGATCTAGAGATATTAGTACGAACCTTAGCCTAGGAATCCATGATTTTCTCATTTAAGTTGAGAAACTAAGTATTAATGGGCCTTATATGGGCTCCAAAAATGGGTTTTAATTAGGTAGAATTTAATATAAATATAAAAGAATTGTAATTAGGAATTTTAGCATGATTATGGGTGAATATTAGGGAATTTTTGGAAATCAGGAAAAAAATGAAATAAAAAGAAAATAAAAATAAAGTGCATGCACCAAGGATTGAATCTTGGACCTAGTCTACAACCATGCATGCACTAACCAATTCACCTAGCAAGGGAGTGCTAGTAGAGGATGAAGTGGATTTTGGTTAAAGCTTAGGGGAAAATGAAGAGTCATGAAGGGAAGAGACACCATGACTCTTCACTTGCCTCCTTAATGAGGTATAAAGAGGTGGCATGGGGGGTTACTTTGCTTCTTCCACCAAGTCCTTCCCTCTCCCTCTTCCTTCCTCATCCTAGCCGAAACCTCAAGGAGAGGTTTCCCTTTGGAAAAGCTTCACAAGAGGGTCTCTCTTCCAAGATTCAAGATTTTTACAAGGTTGCAAAGGCTAGGGGTGGTCAAGAGACAACAAGGTCTTCATCCTCCTCCCCATCTAAGGTCTAAAATCAAGATAAACCAAGGTAAGACCCCCTCACCTGTGGTGTAATGGTTTTTCTTGATATGGATATGATCTAAGCTTTTTGGTTTGAGATCTAAAATGAAAATCCATGAAGAAGGACTTAGGGTTTCGGCCACCTTCAAGTTTCATGGATAGGATTAGTTTTTTAACTCTCAAATGATGGTTTTTAAGTCTTCTTATGATGTAAGTGATGTTAGTAGTGATTCATATGAATTTTGACATGATCAATAGCCCTTATGAATTTCGGCCAAGAACCCTAAGCCATGGTTGGACCTTGATCTAACCATTCAACATGTTAATTTTGGTTCCCTTATGACATGATGGATAGTAATTGTGTTTTTAAGAATTTTTTCATGAATTTTAGGGACCCTTTGAGTTTCGGCCAAGAGCAAATCTAGGGTTAAAGGATTAGGGTTAACCTTAATTATGGGATCAAATGTTTTCTATGGCATTGTATGTTTGTATGAGATGATATAGGTGATTCATATGAAGTTTTTCCATGGACCTAGGTTTCCTTAGGGTTTCGGCCAAGGCCATAACCTAGGGCTAGGGTTGAGTTAAGACCACAAGGATGTTTGTTTATAGGGTACTAAGATGTATGGATATGTTTAATTATGATGGGAGAATGTTATGTCAACCAAAACCCTAGCTTATGGGACATGAATTGCATGATAGGTCATTTGTATGATGATTCATAAATGCTTAGATCATGTGCCATGAACCTAAGGAAATGTATCATGTAGGAAAGGATCTAGGCATGTTTTCCTATGTACCATAACCATGCATGTTTTTATGAATTAAGATGCTGGTTACGTAGGTATGCCATGATTTATGAATAATATGTATGTATGCCATGTATTGTGAATGATATGTATGCATGTCATGTTTACGGATGATAATGATGAATAAAGTTAAAGTTCATGCTTTCAAGGCATAATGATGATATGAAATGAAAATGATGAATGAAGATAAGGTTCATGCCTTCAAGGCATAATGATGATGTTAAGCATTAAGAATAAATGAATATGCTATGAATGTTTTATGAATGAAGAAGCATGTAAAAGTATTTTATTTTTAAAAATGGGCTTGTACCGGACCTGATAAGGTCCACGGTTCTGGACTACCTATGAAGCTGTCCACGGTTCGGGACTACCGATGAAGCTGTCCTTACCCTAGTAGGTCGAGATTAGCTACCTCATATTTACTTAGGGATGCACGCATATGATGTATGAATGTGATACAAGCTAGGGCCCCAATGAATGTTATGATTATGTTTAAGTATTTAAAAGTATGATTTAAAAACTAAGCATCCTTACGGTATACGCATTTGCCCCATGCATCCATCCATGTTATGTATTATGTTTATGATAAGTATGTTTGTGCCAAGTAAGTTTATGCAAAGCATGTTTATGCGAAGTATGTTATGCAAAGTATGATAATGCAAAGTATGTTTAAGCAAATGATTTTATTTATGTTCATGCTAAATTATAATGCCATGATTTTATTTATGTTCATGCTAAATTATGATGCCATGATTTTATTTATGTTCATGTTAAATTATGATGCCATGATTTTATTTATGTTCATGCTAAATTATGATGCCATGATTTTATGTATGTTCATACTAAATTATGATGCCATGATTTTATTTATGTTCATGCTAAATTATGATGCTATGATTTTATATATGTTCATGCTAAAATATGATGCCATGATTTTAATTATGTTCATGCTAGACTATGATGCCATGATGATATCTATGTTCATGCTAAATTATGATTCCATGATTTTATTATGTTATGCTAAAACGATGATGCCATGATTGTGTATATGTTCATGATAAGAAGTATGCTATGATATGTAGGATTGAAGCATTTTGTTCATGTTTATACGACGTATGGATTTTGTGAGTAGGAAAAGGGTCTTACTAAGCCTCCGTGCTTATTGTCTTATTTTCTTATACCGCAGATCAAGCAAGAGATTTCTAAGGGAAGCAGCAGGAGAGGCAAGAACATGGGTGTGTAGTAGTGACATGGCCAAGAAACCCTATCATTTCTCTTATTGCATGTTTTGTGATTTGACAATGCTTACTTTGGTTATGCTCGACTTATGATAGTTATGCCTAAGAAACAACCTACTATTCGTGAAGTTATGGATAAACTACTTGCTACCTGAAATGCTTATGAATAAGTCATGGAAAGTTGAT
Source organism: Boesenbergia rotunda (assembly GCA_024364735.1). Classification (NCBI taxonomy): domain Eukaryota; kingdom Viridiplantae; phylum Streptophyta; class Magnoliopsida; order Zingiberales; family Zingiberaceae; genus Boesenbergia; species Boesenbergia rotunda. The sequence goes on from JAGFNQ010002434.1 coordinate 154,276, forward strand.
ATCATGATGCTATGCATGCTGATAATATCTTACTTGAAATGCTTATGACTAAGTTATAGAAAGTTGATATCATGATGCTAGGTATGCTGGTAATATGTTAAGCATAATGTCACCATGTCCATGAATGATAACCCAGACATGTGCATATGATTTAAGTACTAGTTATTCCGCTGCATTAAGATGTTTTTATGCACATGTATGTTTAGCATAACGCCGCTTTAAAAAAAAAAGCGTGCGTTATAGGTTGGTATCAGAGCGGTTGCCATCTCACTACACACACATCAAGCCTCCTTCCTGCCGCTTCCAAGTAAGTACTTTTGTGTATATCTTATGTTCTTGAATATGCAAGTATGGATGATAATTTATCTCCTTTTATGAATCAAATACTTTAGAGCAGATATGCGGGTAGGGATAGGGAAAAAATGTATTATTGTAATTATTAAGGTAAAGGGAAATCGAGTTTATCTTGCGTGCCTTTCTCTGTATATATTTGTGAATTGAAAAAAAAACTAGTTCTGTACTGGTTTTGTCAGTTCTGTATTGATTGTGTTGTTTTTTCAATTCTAGAAGTTGTATGAGATCGGCACCATGAGTCGCTACCACGGGCGGAGTCGTGAACTGCTGGAGCAGATAGAAGGGGTGGAGTATAGTCCAGTCCGTGGGATCCAAGGCAATATGGGAAGGTTGGATCGGCTATTCTGGAAACTCGAGCAAGAAGGGTTTCCAATTATGGATGATCATAGGATTGGAGCTCTGCTTCGTTCATTGCCCAATCGTGCGAGGGAGGTTGCTTATCAGATCTGGTGGCAGCATGGATGTTGTATCTCATATACGGAATTATGTAGGCAACTTCTTCATCATGAGTTTCCGGAGGATCTGGGGGACTCGGAGGAAGATCCCGAGGAGGACCCCGAGATGTATGAGGAGGATCTCGAGTTGTACGAGGAGGACCCTGAGATGTATGAGGAGGATCCCGAGATGTATGAGGAGGACCCCGAGATGCTCGAGATGTTTGAGGAAGACCCGATGAGCGAGGAAGATCTCGAGGTGCTGGAGGAAGATCCCGAGATGCTGGAGATGTTTGAGGAAGACCCCGGGATGTTCGAGGAGGACCCCGAAGTGGCTGAGGAGGTTCCCGAGATAGAGGAAGAGGATTCGATGGAGACGGTAGAAGATCCTGAGGCAGGCCAAGGGGAGATGAACGAGGGAGTGATAGTTACTGCCATGATGTTCTTTATTATGGGCATGATGGCAGCTCATCTATTTCATTGAGTTCGGTTAGTTTTTGTGAACCAATAAGGTCTAAGTTAGTCATAATACAATTTGTCATGAGTGTGATTCAACCTTATGTTCATAAACCTGGTATGAATGAAGCACCATCATAATGTTAGTAGTTGAGGTGAACCTGGTATTAACAATGAGTTACCAATCATATAACATAATGGTATTAAATTATATAAAGCAAATGATAATAATATGAGAGTGCGTACTATAAATAAGACTCATCTATTCTATAATGACCATACAACTGATATAATCCGTAACTCAGGTGGAGAACTAATATTTTGGAAACCTACTATTGTTAGGTTTACCTATAATAAAAATAAATATATAATAGGTATGTAATTTTGACATATGCATATACTTATATCAGGGAGTTATTGATGACACTAGTCAATCATATGCTAAGAATGTAATCAGAGCTTTAACATATATAGCGATGCCTCCAAACTGGGACTTGGAGCGGTACTTATGCAGAATGGAAAGGTTATTGCCTACCCCTCTAGACAACTTAAGGAACATGAACAGAATTACCCCACTCATGATCTGGAACTGGCCGCGGTGGTCTTCGCTCTTAAGATATGGAGGCATTATCTGTATGGGGTGCAGTGTAGGATTTACACAGACCACCAGAGTCTGCGATATTTCTTCACTCAGAAAGACCTCAATATGAGACAACGCCGATGGCTTGAGTTGGTGAAGGACTACGACTATGAGAACTTCTACCATCCAGGGAAGGCAAACAAGGTGGCTGATGCACTCAGCCGTAAGGCAAGTGCCACCATGATGTCCCTATCTATATTACCTCGACCACTCGAAAGAGAAATTGTGAACTTTGGGGTCGAGATCATCTCCGGACAGCTTTCTACCATGACAATATCACCGACGTTGTTCAATGATATATTGGAAAAACAAAATGGGGATCCGAGTCTTCAGAGAATCAGGCAGGAGATCCTAGAAGGAAAGGGTGATGGTTTTCGTATCGCCGATGGGGGAGTACTCTACCTCGGGGATCACCTATGTATCCCTAATGATCCGAAGCTACGGAGAGAAATATTGGCAGAAGCTCATGGAACCCCTTATTCGATGCATCCAGGATCCACCAAAATGTATCAAGACCTGAAGGAGAAATTCTGGTGGTCCGGTATGAAGAGAGATGTGGCTCAGCATGTTGGCACTTGCCTGACCTGCCAACGAGTGAAGGCGGAACATCAGCGACCCGGAGGAGTTCTGCAGCCACTTCCAATTCCGGAGTGGAAATGGGAAGATATTTCTATGGATTTCATTTCAGGACATCCCAAGACTACAAACGGATATGATGCAATATGGGTAATTGTGGACAGATTGACGAAGTCGGCTCACTTCCTAGTCATCAGGATAACATATTCTATTGAGCAACTGGCTCAATTATATGTTAAGGAGATAATCAGGCTTCATGGGGTTCCCAAGACCATCATCTCAGATAGGGATGGTCGCTTTACTTCCCATTTTTGGGAGTGTGTTCAGAAGTCTCTCGGCACCAAACTACGATTCAGTACCGCCTTTCACCCTCAGACTGACGGGCAAACTGAACGAGTGAATCAAGTGCTGGAGGACATGTTACGAGCTTGTGCCTTGGATTTCAAAGGGAGCTGGTGCCGATACCTATGTTTAGCGGAATTCGCTTACAATAATAGCTACCAAACTACTATCGGAATGACACCTATGAAGCTTTGTACGGGAGGAGATGTAGGTCTCTGATCTGTTGGTATGAAGGTGGTGAAAAGAAGGAGATGGGGCTCACAACGGAGGTCATCGACAGCACCACCCGAGCTATACAGAACATTCGACAACGGATAGAAGCTGCTCAGAGCCGGCAGAAGAGTTATGCAGATGTCCGGCGTAGACCACTGGAATTCAATGTCGGAGATTTGGTGTTCCTCAAAGTGGCTCCAATGAAAGGGGTGACAAGATTTGGGAAGAGAGGAAAACTGAGTCCACGATATGTGGGACCGTATCTGATCCTGAAGCGAGTTGGCAAGGTAGCATATGAGCTAGAGCTGCCTCAGGAGATGTCAGCCATTCATAACGTGTTCCATGTGTCAATGCTTAAGAAGTGTATTCCAGATATAGATCAAGTGATTGAACCGCAGACAGTGCAAGTTCAAGAGGACCTAAGTTATGAAAGCAGACCGATCCAGATCCTGGATCGGGAAGTTAAGAAGCTGCGGAGTAAGGAAGTACCCTTAGTCAAGGTTTTATGGCAAAGTCAACGGTTTGAGGAAGCTACCTGGGAACGCGAGGACGAGATGAGGCGCAAGTACCCGGAGCTATTCTAAGTTCGAGGACGAACTTTCACGAGGTATGGGGGATTGTAACGATCCGGAAAATTTTCTTAATATTTCTTTAAAATATTGATCAAGTCGGGATAATTTTCCGAGGGATCTAGAGATATTAGTACGAACCTTAGCCTAGGAATCCATGATTTTCTCATTTAAATTGAGAAACTAAGTATTAATGGGCCTTATATGGGCTCCAAAAATGGGTTTTAATTAGGTAGAATTTAATATAAATATAAAAGAATTGTAATTAGGAATTTTAGCATGATTATGGGTGAATTTTAGGGAATTTTCAGAAATCATGAAAAAAAATGAAATAAAAAGAAAATAAAAATAAAGTGCATGCACCAAGGATTGAACCTTGGACCTAGTCTACAACCATGCATGCACTAACCAATTCACCTAGCATGGGAGTGCTAGTAGAGGATGAAGTGGATTTTGGTTAAGGCTTAGGGGAAAATGAAGAGTCATGAAGGGAAGAGACACCATTACTCTTCACTTGCCTCCTTAATGAGGTATAAAGAGGTGGCATGGATGGTTACTTTGCTTCTTCCACCAAGTCCTTCCCTCTCCCTCTTCCTTCCTCATCCTAGCCGAAACCTCAAGGAGAGGTTTCCCTTTGGAAAAGCTTCACAAGAGGGTCTCTCTTCCAAGATTCAAGGTTTTTACAAGGTTGCAAAGGCTAGGGGTGGTCAAGAGACAACAAGGTCTTCATCCTCCTCCCCATCTAAGGTCTAAAATCAAGGTAAACCAAGGTAAGACCCCCTCACCTGTGGTGTAATGGTTTTTCTTGATATGGATATGATCTAAGCTTTTTGGTTTGAGATCTAAAATGAAAATCCATGAAGAAGGACTTATGGTTTCGGCCACCTTCAAGTTTCATGGCTAGGATTAGCTTTTTAACTCTCAAATGATGGTTTTTAAGTCTTCTTATGATGTAAGTGATGTTAGTAGTGATTCATATGAATTTTGACATGATTAATAGCCCTTATGAATTTCGGCCAAGAACCCTAAGCCATGGTTGGACCTTGATCTAACCATTCAACATGTTAATTTTGGTTCCCCAATGACATGATGGATAGTAATTGTGTTTTTAAGAATTTTTTCATGAATTTTAGAAACCCTTTGAGTTTCGGCCAAGAGCAAATCTAGGGTTAAAGGATTAGGGTTAACCTTAATTATGGGATCAAATGTTTTCTATGGCATTGTATGTTTGTATGAGATGATATAGGTGATTCATATGAAGTTTTTCCATGGACCTAGGTTTCCTTAGGGTTTCGGCCAAGGCCATAACCTAGGGCTAGGGTTGAGTTAAGACCACAAGGATGTTTGTTTATAGGGTACTAAGATGTATGGATATGTTTAATTATAATGGGAGAATTTTATGTCAACCAAAACCCTAGCTTATGGGACATGAATTGTATGATAGGTCATTTGTATGATGATTCATAAATGCTTAGATCATGTGCCATGAACCTAAGGAAATGTATCATGTAGGAAAGGATCTAGGCATGTTTTCCTATGTACCATGCCCATGCATGTTTTTATGAATTAAGATGCTGGTTACGTAGGTATGCCATGATTTATGAATAATATGTATGTATGCCATGTATTGTGAATGATATGAATGCATGTCATGTTTACGGATGAAAATGATGAATAAAGTTAAAGTTCATTCTTTCAAGGCATAATGATGATATGGAATGAAAATGATGAATGAAGATAAGGTTCATGCCTTCAAGGCATAATGATGATGTTAAGCATTAAGAATGAATGAATATGCTATGAATGTTTTATGAATAAAGAAGCATGTGAAAGTATTTTATTTTTAAGAATGGGCTTGTACCGGACCTGAATAAGGTCCACGGTTCTGGACTACCGATGAAGCTGTCCACGGTTCGGGACTACCGATGAAGCTGTCCTTACGGTTCGGGACTACCGATGAAGTTGTCCTTACCCTAGTATGTCGAGATTAGCTACCTCGTATTTACTTAGGGATGCGCGCATATGATGTATGAATGTGGTACAGGCCAGGGCCCCAATGAATGTTATGAGTATGTTTAAGTATTTAAAAGTATGATTTAAAAACTAAGCATCCTTACGGTATATGCATTTGGTCCATGCATCCATCCATGTTATGCATTATGTTTATGATAAGTATGTTTGTGCCAAGTAAGTTTATGCAAAGCATGTTTATGCGAAGTATGTTATGCAAAGTATGATAATGCAAAGTATGTTTAAGCAAATGATTTTATTTATGTTCATGCTAAATTATGATGCCATGATTTTATTTATGTTCATGCTAAATTATGATGCCATGATTTTATTTATGTTCATGTTAAATTATGATGCCATGATTTTATGTATGTTCATGCTAAATTATGATGCCATGATTTTATTTATGTTCATGCTAAATTATGATGCCTTGATTTTATGTATGTTCATGCTAAATTATGATGCCATGATTTTATTTATGTTCATGCTAAATTATGATGCCATGATTTTATGTATGTTCATGCTAAAATATGATGCCATGATTTTAATTATGTTCATGCTAGACTATGGTGCCATGATGATATCTATGTTCATGCTAAATTATGATGCCATGATTTTATTATGTTATGCTAAAACGATGATGCCATGATTGTGTATATGTTCATGATAAGAAGTATGCTATGATATGTAGGATTGAAGCATTTTGTTCATGTTTATACGACGTATAGATTTTGTGAGTAGGAAAAGGGTCTTACTAAGCCTCCGTGCTTATAGTCTTATTTTCTTATACCACAGATCAAGCAAGAGATTTCTAAGGGAAGCAGCAGGAGAGGCAAGAACATGAGTGTGTAGTAGTGACATGGCCAAGAAACCCTATCATTTCTCTTATTGCATGTTTTGTGATTTGACAATGCTTACTTTGGGTTATGCTCGACTTATGATAGTTATGCCTAAGAAACAACCTACTATTCGTGAAGTTATGGATAAACTGTTGGATCGAGAAATGCGAGAGAGGGGGGGGGGTGAATGTCGCAATTCGTTCGGATTTAAAAGAGCGGGTGCGCAGCGGAAATAAAAGAGTAAAACAACGACGCAAACACAGCAGGTTTACTTGGTTCGGAGCCTGGGTCGACTCCTACTCCAAGGCCCACGGTCGTTGACCGTTTTCTGCGGGCAATTCTATAAGTTCGCAAAGTTTACAAATATATTTTACAATAAGGTAGAATAGTAAACTTTAAATACAACTCTTGTTACCGACGTCCGGTGAAGATTGAAGTTCTGGAGCAGCGGGACGTCGTCGGCTTGAGTTGGGCAGTTTCTGGAGCAGAGCACGAGAGCAGAAGAGCGTGGAAACGTCGAAGCAATTGTTGTTCTTTGAAGAGGGTCGAGGCCCTCTTTATATAGGGCAGGGGGCGCCCGACATGCTCGGGGCGCCCTCCACGTGGCTTCTGATCCGGCGTGCTCTCGGTCATGACTGATCGCTTCGACTTCGGGATAACAGTTGACTGGGGCGCCCGACGCGCACGGGGCGCCCGATTGACCGGTCAAACTTTATCACCGAGGCTTCGCGAGGGTGAGCTGCAGCCGCCTTCAGTGGCGTGGCACAGTGGGCGCCCGAGACACGCGGGGCGCCCGATCTGCGCGGTGCCCGATTTGCGCGGCGCCCGCGACAAGAGGGGCGCCCGACATGCGCGGGGCGCCCCCCCAACGCGGTGCTGTCGGAGGTTTACTTCTCTGCTGACTTTGGGTTGACTCTGGGGCGCCCGACACATCCGGGGCGCCCTGCTCAGCTGCGGCCTCACTCCTTTGAGGCCCTCTGAGCTGCAGAAACACAGTCCTTCGGTCCTGCATCCAGGGTTAGTCCAAAATAGCAAATACTAAGTTGATTTTTCACAGCCTTAGCTGTCTTGGTTCTGACTTTAGGTCTCCAAAATGGAGCCCTAGGTCGAACCGACGCCTAATGTTCCCTCAAGGGGAACGCGTCCTCACCTACTCCTCTCGGGAGAATTTACCTGGTGCCAACCGGCTCCTCCAGTTGGACTTTTGCCTGACGGTCCTTTGTCAGGGCTTGGATGCCGAGCTGTCCTTCGCCCGGTGCCTAGCATTCCTTCGCTAGGGCTTTAGTCCCAGGCTGTCCTTCGCCTAGAGCCTAGCAGTCCTTCGCTAGGTCTTGGATGCTGGCAGTCCTTCGCCAGTTGCCTAGCAGTCCTTCGCTAGGGCTTGGATGCTGGCAGTCCTTCGCCAGGTGCCTAACAGTCCTTCGCTAGGGCTTGGATACTGGCAGTCCTTCGCCAGGTGCCTAGCAGTCTTTCGCTAGGGCTTGGATACTGGCAGTCCTTCGCCAGGTGCCTAGCAGTCCTTCGCTAGGGCTTTTTCTGCACACTCAGTGAACAACGTTAGATCACAAATAAACTTAACTTTGAATCCTTTGTCAATATCAAAACCAGGTTCGATATGGTGCTTCCTGCACCAACATAAACTACTTGCTACCTGAAATGCTTATGAATAAGCCATGGAAAGTTGATATCATGATGCTATGCATGCTGATAATATCTTACCTGAAATGCTTATGACTAAGTTATGGAAAGTTGATATCATGATGCTAGGTATGCTGGTAATATGTTAAGCATAATGTCACCATGTCCATGAATGATAACCCAGACATGTGCATATGATTTAGGTACTAGTTATTCCACTGCATTAAGATGTTTTATATGCACATGTATGTTTAGCGTAACGCCGCTTTAAAAAAAAAAGCGGACGTTACACGAAACCTCCAACTAAATAACAACAAATATGTCAAAGTGGGTTGACATACTCGCGGGGTCACACGATATGTATCAAATCGAGAATTTGATACATTATTAGAAACTTAATTAAAAATACTTTGACTTGATTGAATCATGCATAAATACCATGTTCATGCATTTGCTGATTTTTCTTAAATATTTGTCATGTCATTCGTGTTTAATTGTATGCATGATTTAGAACGGTTAGATAGGAAAAAGTCCAGTTGATACTTGCCTAATGTAGTACAAGGGTGGGGCGAGATAATAGTGTTAGGATCTTGGGATGGCTAGAGATGGGGGGTGTGAATAACCACCCACCAAAACTCGCTTCTTTCTTCCTATGATCAGGTTAGCAGCGGAAAACAAAACAGAAAGAAACACAAACAGAAACTAACACAAGTGTTTACAAGGTTCAGGGATAACTTGCCCCTACTCCTTGGCGTGCCCGTGAGGTGGGCGATCCCTTGATCGTCGGCAGATCAGGCCCCGGAGTGAATCCGGCAAAAACTTCCTCTTTCTCAGTGGAGTAACCTCTCCACAAAAATCTCAGCAGTATATCAAGTTAAGCACGAGATACAAGAGAAGGTAGCTACACAACATTAGGAAGCAGAAAGATCAGGCAGGAAGAAACAATGCAAAGAGCACAAGAACACCACAGCAAAACCCTTTGCTTTGTTCTCTGCTAGTTTTTTCCTCTGCTTTGCCACCTTCTTCTTCTTAAGCCTTTTTTCTGCATACCCAGGCTGCACACTCACAGGCGTCATCACCCACTGACCCCTTCTGAGCTCTCAGCACACAGAAGCCATCTCTTCAATTGAAGCTTCAGGTCGGATGCCAGATGCCGTTGAAACCTGTAAATGTGTATCAAACAAAATAGCACCAGGCAAAGTCACTCTTGACCCTTCTTCTTGCTCCTTCGTTTGAATATCGAAGCTCTGTGTCATCTGCACACTTACAAATTTATTAGCGAAGCAAATCAGAAATCAGAACAGCGCTGACAACAATTTGAATTAAAGTTCTGAGGTGTTGATCGGTCACCTTGACTGATCAGACAACCTCTGACCAATCAGACTCTATTCTGATCGATCCAATGATATTCTGATCATTCTCACTGACCGATCAGAGACCAAGAGATAGGTCACCAGACAGATCCTTAAACATATTGGAAATTCATATCAAGTCACCTGATTGGTAAAGGTGACCAATCAGGCAACCTCTTGATCGGTCAAGGTGACCGATTAGGAAGGTTCTAGACCGATCAGGATCCATTCGAGCCCTCTCTGACCAAAATTCAGAGAACGAGCTACCGAGCCCTCTTTGACCAGAGTCCGGAGAACGAGCTACCGAGCCCTCTCTGACTCATCTCGGTCCAGAGAACGAGCTACCGAGCCCTCTCTGACCAGAGTCCGGAGAACGAGCTACCGAGCCCTCTCCGACTCATCTCGGTCCAGAGAACAAGCTTCCGAGCCCTCTCTGATCAAAATTCAGAGAACAAGCTACTGAGCCCTCTCCGACTCATCTCGGTCCAGAGAACGAGCTACCGAGCCCTCTCTGACCAGAGTCCAGAGAATGAGCTACCGAGCCCTCTTCGAATCATCTCGGTCCAGAGAACGAGCTACCGAGCCCTCTCTGACAAGAGTCCGGAGAACGAGCTACCAAGCCTTCTCTGACCAGAGTCCGGAGAACGAGCTACCGATCCCTCTCCAACTCATCTTGGTCCAGAGAACGAGCTATGGCTCTAACCAGAGTCTGGAGAACGAGCTACCGAGCCTTCTCTGACTCATCTCGGTCCAGAGAATGAGCTGTCGAGCCCTCTCTGACCAGAGTCCGGAGAACGAGCTACCGAGCCCTCTCCGATCCATCTCGGTCCAAAGAACGAGCTACCGAGCCCTCTCTGACCAGAGTCCAAAGAACGAGCTACCGAGCCCTCTTTGACTCATCTCGGACTAGTGAATGAGCTACTGAGCCCTCTCTGACCAGAGTTTGAAGAACGAGCTACTAAGCCCTCTCCGACTCATCTCGATCCGGAGAACGAGCTACCGACCCCTCTCCAACTCATCTCGGTCCAGAGAATGTGCTGTCGAGCCCTCTCTGACCTAAGTCTGGAGAATGAGCTACCGAGCCCTCTCCGACCCATCTCGGTCCAGAGAACGAGCTACCGAGCCCTCTCTGACTAGTACACTCAATCCGAACTTAACTATCTGATCTCAATTCTCACTCAACCGAACTTAAATCGGTGTCAACATCAAAACAACAATTAGGTCAGACTGCATCAACAAATAGTACGTTAGGGAAGCTTGTCCTAACTAAGTGGAACTAGCCGAAACTACCTCGCCACATCCTAGACTAGTTATACCAGAGTTTTTCACAAAGTAAAATAAAGGTATTATTTCTTTAAAAGGCTTTGTCTAAGGAAAGGGTTGATGATCCAATAAGGCTAGGGCCAAAGAAGGCCTCTATGCCTTGCCAAGACTTGGAAGCCGATTATTAAAATCTTCTTTTAGATTACAAATTGATTAAACTAGAATCTAACTCAAGGTCAACCATTCTATGAATAAATTGAGAAAAATTATTCAAGCATCTCACAATACACCCATAAGGCAACCATGCTTGCTTGTATTGTGACATCTAGAATGGGTGAGATGTTAAGGACTAATTAATTGACAGATGTTTTTCAAAATATTTTCAAAATCCTTAGGATATTTTTCTAAAAATCTATTTTCAAAATAATATATCAACATAATAATATTTTTATGGATTTCATACTTACCCGGTTGCCCAAATATATATTACATTTTCAAAATTATATCTTTTCGAAAAGTTGTTTGACCTACACTCTTAGACACAAACCTTTTTGGTCAACACTAAAGTTCCTTAAGATATTTAGATAGAGTCAGATAGTGTCGGGTTCAGGGGGAGCATTTTTTTAATTTTAACTCGTTTCAGAAAGTATTCTTTTCGAAAAATTCAGATCTTTCAAATACATGGCGCTTTAAAAATTATTATCAGTTCAAAATATGTTTTCAAAAAATGCCTCAAAACTTATGATATACTTCAAAATATCTTTTTCAAAAATCATTGCTTTGAAAATTATCATACTATTTCAAAATGCATATGCATGTCAAAAGTTTATTTTGGGCTTATTTTATCATTTGTAAATGTCGTTCAAAAATTATTTTAAATTACTCTTTTGATGTTGACAAATCGTAAGACTCAGAGGAAGATCACTTGTAGTCAATAAGCTTCCTAAGACTGTGTCAAGTTTAGGGGAAAGTCAAATTAAAAGAACGAGTAAATATTTCAAAATATTATGTTTTCATACAATATATTATCAAAATCATTTTGAAAACATAAATATTCTCTTTTCAACACACTATCATTTTAAAATCATTTTTTTTGGTCCTAAAAATCACTTTATAAAGATATTATACTATCATTATCAAAAAGCGTATTTTGAAAATCTTTTTGACTTATGGAATCACTTTTGAAAATAATTTTACTTGAGTTTGGAGAATTTCCAGGACACTTAGGGAAATTTTCCTAAGTGCCCTGGAAATTTCCTTGTAGTTAACAAGGTTTCCTACGATTGTGTCAGATTGGAAAAGAATCCAAGTCAAGAACATATTTTGAAAATCTTCTTTCAAAAGTCTTAAAATAAATATTTTTTAAGTGCACAATATTTTTCAAAGTACTAAGTGCAAAATATTTGTCTAAAGTGCAAAAGATTTTTCAAGTACAAAATATTTTTCCAGGTGCAATTTAAGTACTTAATTTTTTTTTTCAAACTAGTACTTAGTCGTTTTCAGATAAGGGGGGAAGAGTTTTAAAATGTTTTATCAAAAATTATATGCTTTCAAAGAATTATCCTAAGTACTTTCAAAAGAAGAAGAAAATTTTTTTCAAGAAATTTTCATTGTTGGCGCAAGTTTTTTATCATTTTTTTGATGTGTGACAAAGGGGGAGAGAGAAACTTATGTTAGAAATTTTTTCGTTTTCTCCCAAGGATCAAAACTTAAATCAAAATCTTTTTTGTTTTCTCCCAAGGATCAAAACTTAACCCTTAAATCCAATCTAACTTAAGATATTGTCAAACATCAAAAAGGGGGAGATAGATGGTGCAAGATGCATCAGTGATGTCCTCCTCTAGTGTTTCAATGTTTAATAATATGCTTAAGTTAGTGATAGATTAGACAAGGTAAGGGTGAGTCAAGAAATTCATATCAAGGTGAAGAAAAGTCCTAGTTATCCTAGGCAATAAGTTCTGGTTCGAGGAATTGGGCACTAAGTCCTGATCCTGGATTGGGCACTAAATCCTGGACAAGGGTTGGGCACCTAAGACCTGACCGAGGGTTGGGCACCGAAGTCCTGGTTCATGGAATTGGGCAATAAGTCATGGTCACGGACTGGGCACGAAGTCCTGATTCGAGGAATTGGGTAATAAGTCTTGGCCGAGGGTTGGGCACCGAAAACCTGACCAAGGGTGGGCAATAAGTCCTGGTCATGGACTGGGCACCTAAGTCCTGATCCGGATGATCGGGCAAAAGTCCAATCGGAGGAGCCGGTTGGCAAACTTCTCCTGCAAGGAGTAGGCGAAGGCGTGTTCCCCGGGAAGCAAACTCAGTTCGACCTAGGATTTCATGAGAAATTCAAAGTCAGAACCAATCGTTAAGGCTAAGATTATATATGTGTTTGTCTTGTGTTTGTGTATCTTGCAGGTACCTAGAATTGGAGGCAACGCAGGCGAACAAACACAAGAGAATCCTGGAAAAGCTGCTCCTGGGTGCCCCATTGAACCTGGGTGCCCCATGCATCTAGGCACCCTGGATACCAAGCGCCTGGATGATCCAGGCGCCCAGTAAGCTCTTAGGCGCCCAAGACAGCCCATCTTATTAGCTTCGTGATGTTTGCATTACCGATGAAGTTTTGACCGCCAATGAGCCGCCCCAGAGGCTCTAGGGCACCCGAGAAGAAGCTATATAAATGGGTTCGACCCCTCAACTCATAACATCAATTGCTACGACATTCTAAGCATTTTGAGTTAAGAAAAAGAGCTAGAAATGAAGCTCTACGACCAAGGAGGCTCTAGGAGGAAGTGTGATGCACTTCGGAGTTCCAGATCGGTCGGGTTTTCGATTTTTGTTTGGTTTGCATTTATTTTTATGCACTTAATTTCTTAATCGTTTTGGTTGTAATACTTGTGTTGGATCGAAGAAAATGATAGAGGGGGGGGTGAATATCGTTATAAAATTTTTCAGAGTAGAAGAGTAAATGCGCAGTGGAAAATGACAAAATACACAAGAACACAAGTTGATTTTTACTTGGTTCGGAGTCGCGGTCGGCTCCTACTCTAAGGCCCACGGTCCTTGACCGTTTACTTTGAGCAATTCTGTATTCGATAAAGTTTTTATAAGATGATAGTATAGATATAGAATTGGAAATTTAAATCACAACACTTTCATAGATTGAAATTTTACCGACGCTCGAGGTGGATCGAATTCCGGAGCAGAGGGTCATCGTCGGGCTGGAATCTCGAAATCGAACTTTGCCGTGTTGGGTATGGCTTGGTGGGTTTCTTAAGCGGATACCTGGTCGATCCGAGAGACCTCTCTATGCATACGAATTAAAAAATTTAATCTGAATAGAGTGTCGTTTACCATCGACCATCTCGTGCCGTATCAAACGATTCAAATTGCAACTTAGCCAATTACCAAAATTGGTCTTGCAATTTGCTCGACCGTTCGACCGCGGAAAAGGCGACAAGTTGATCGCCGGCTTTTGTGTTTATGGTCGGGGTCCAGTTAAATAATTATTTACTATGATACGCAATCAAAATAATTAAATAACAAACATGAAATGACGAGGCAAATAAGTAAGGCACAAAATAAGAACATAAGGAGCCAGGGAAGAATATACCTTTCGTTACCTTACGATCTTCTATCGTATGACCCTCCCCTCTTGGACGTCGTGTGGGCGACGATCTACCAAGATCCGTGGTCACCAAGTTGATCCCTTCTCCTTACGCCAACCAATCCTTTACCAAAGGGATGCCGCCGGCCGCTCCTTGGAAGAAGACAATCCGAACACAAATCTTACTAATCCTCTCCTCCACTGTCAGCGCCAAAATTGCTCGAGCAACTTTCTTTGGAGAAGTCCAATCTGCCTGAACAGATTTTCTCCAGCAAAACAATTTCTTTCGCTCCAAGAAAATGCCGTTTTTGCTCCAAGAAATTGTCGCAATTTCTTCTCCTCTGCTCCAAAAAATTGCCGCAGGGAATTTTTTTCTTGACGTCTCGAAGTTGCGTGAGGCAACTATATATAGATTAATTGCGCATGCAATTAATATGAGAAGCAAATGGATTAATTCATTTCGTGGAGATGAAACGCATGGATTAATTTAATTTCATTGCGCATGGAGATGAAATGCATGAAACTGTTTTTTTCAATTAATCCAATTAATGTGGATTAATTGCATGCGTTTCATGCATTATTCGATCCAATGATGTTTCATGCATTTCCATTTCCAATTAATTGTAGAAGAAAGCGTTTCATGCATTTCTATTTCCAATTAATTGTAGAAGAAAATGATTAATTGCATCCTTTCGTTCGGCGCTGCATAGAGAGGAGAGGAGAGGAAAAACTTAAGATTTTCCCTGTGTTTCCTTGGATCAATTATTCAACTTGGTTTCATATCACCATGGGTTTATATAGGGCTACGATAGGGACCATGAGGAGGAGTTGGATCTTGGCCTGCTAATGGACCCGGTCCATTAATGAGGATCCATTCCACTAAAGGGCCCTCATTAAATTTCCTCACCAACCCCCATATTTACATATGGGCTCCACTTATTACAAGTCGTCCATCCCCCCGTGTTTAAGATTTCGAATGCCCGTTAATTAATTAAATTACTGACAATTTAAATTAATTAACTTCTGGTTCCTTGACTAGTACCACTCAACCTTATCATCGTACCGGATCAAATCCACCTGCAGGGTTTAGCACGATGAACCTTTTGAGCTCATCAAGGGGGCATCATCAACCCGACTCACCAGGACACGGATTCCGTCAATAATCAACGGCACATCATATTATTAATATTATCTCCCAACTTATCGGGCCTATCGATCTAACAGAATAGGTCTCGTCCATTGGTAAATTAAAGAAATAATAGTTAATAATATATGCTCGTTATTATATCGGGATTAAGGGATTGTACTCCATAATAATATCTTGAGGTTTTATCCAATTATCGAGTCAGTACAAATCGGATAACCTGGGGTTTTGGTCCTACCCAATGTACTCAAAGCACACTAGTGTAATTCTATGGTCAAGACCAACCACACCTAATTACACTACAACCATCCCGATAGGTTGTCCAATTCCATCTCGGTTGTGGGCCTCTTATTTATACTAAGCAAGGGACTGATAACATGATCTTTCGTGTGACACCACACACCATGTTATCTACAATGCAAAGTAATTGGACTTCATGCATGTACTAATATAAACAGGCACCTAGTGTAGTTGTGATTCTCTTTTCAAAATAAAGATGTTCATATATATAAAAGAAGCATGTCTTTCATTATACACATCTATCAATCTCCCACTTATACTCAAAGACTTTGTTGTTCTATCACAGTCATACATCTGACTCCCATATCCTCCACATGTCGATCAAAAACTCTAGCTGGAAGAGCTTTAGTGAAAGGATCTGCCAGGTTGTCCTCTGATGCAATCTTGATGACAGCCACTTCACCTCGCTTTACGATTTCTCGTATCAGATGGTACTTGCGCTCTATGTGTTTACTTGCCTTATGGGCTCGTGGTTCCTTCGAGTTTGCAATTGCACCACTGTTATCACAAAAGATTGTGATAGATCTTGGAAAACCAGGAATCACATCCAAGTCCATGATGAAGTTCCTGAGCCATACAGCTTCTTTAGCTGCATCTAAGGCTGCCACATACTCAGCTTCCATGGTGGAGTCCGCTATGCATTTTTGCTTAACACTCCTCCAAACAATGGCTCGACCTCCTAAAGTAAATACAAATCCTGAGGTAGACTTACTCTTGTCCCTGTCTGACTGGAAATCCGAATCTGTATAACCCACAGGGATTAATTGGTCTGCTCGATAAACCAGCATATAATCCCTAGTCCGTCTCAGGTATTTTAATATATGCTTTACCGCATTCCAATGTCCCTGTCCAGGGTTACTTTGATATCTGCTAACCATGCCCACGGCAAAACAGATGTCTGGTCTCATACATAACATAGCATACATGAGGCTTCCTACTGCCGAAGCATAAGGAACCGCCTCATTCCTCTATCTCCTTGATATTTTCGGACACATCTCCTTGGATAGAGGAAACTCCGTGCCTGAAGGGAAGGAAACCCTCTTGGAGTTTTCCATGCTAAAACGAGCCAGGACAGTGTCAATATATGAAGCTTGGATAAGCATAACATCCTTTTCTGGCGATCCCTTATGACTTTGATCCCAAGGATGTTCCGGTTCTCCTAAGTCCTTCATATCAAACTGTTTTGACCAACCAGACCCTTACGTCTGATAACACTTTGACATTGTTGCCAATTAACAAAATGTCATCTACGTAAAGTACAAGAAACACCACTACGTTTCCGTCACATCTCTTATATACACATGACTCATCCGGGCTTGAGTAAATCCATATGACTGGAATTACTTCATCAAAGCGAATGTTC
>JAGFNQ010002435.1:0-55781 GCA_024364735.1 Boesenbergia rotunda
CTCGCGACAGGATCAAATTTGGCGCTAGAAGGAGGGACAATCAGCCTGATCGGAGGTGTATGATGGAAGCGCCCAACCGGGTCGAATGGTCGTTACTCCCGAGGAGTACGAGCTCCTCTCAGTGGTCCGGGCTCGAGGAACCCCGCTAGGGCTGCCACACGCTGAGGGCCCAGCGACACGACCCCAGGAGCCCGCGGCACTTAATCCCTCGGGAGGTAGGGGAAAGGCCGCCCGCCAGGAGGAGGCTCGGCTCCCTCCTTCCCACCTGCGCATCACAGACGGGCCGACGAGGGGGAGCCCGCGCCGGAGGAAGCATCCAAGTCCAGCCGAACGCGCTTACTGCGCCGTGATAAGGGAAAAGTCCTAGCCGGCGCGCCGCCCGGCCGCTCAGGCGCACAACCCTTTTGCTTCATGGATCTTGGAGGACCTAGTCCCAGGCATCTCAGATTCTTCACCAATACACTGAATACGCTGGAGCCACCGACCCCGAAGAGCACCTCATGAAGTTTGAGAGTGATGCCCTGCTACACCAGTATCCGGAGGGCGTGAAGTGTCAAGCGTTTCTTGACAACGCTCTCTGGGTCCGCTCAGAGATGGTTCAACCAGATGCCCAACGGGTCGATCTCCAGCTTCGAGGGGCTTAGGGAGATATTCCTCCAGCATTTCGCTAGCAGCCGAAAGCATTATAAGACAAGTATCAACTTGTTTGCCTTGAAAAAGGGTCCGAAGGAACCGCTCCGGACCTACATTAAGAGATTCAATGGGGTGGCATTGGACGTGCCAACGGCCGCCCCCGAAGTTCTGATTAGCGCTTTCTCCCAAGGACTGCAAAAGGGAGATTTCTTTCACTCGCTCGTCCGGAAGCCCCCCAAAGACTTTGATAGCCTATTAGGAAAGGTCGTCAAATGCATCAATATGGAAGAAGCACAGGCCGCTCGGAAGAAGGAGACGGCCAGCGCACCACTCCCGACTCCCGGGCAGGCTAACCGATCGTCGAGCGGGCCCATTCGCAGCTCACGGGGGGCCATGGACCGAACCGAAGCGGAGCACCGGCAAGTGCAACAAGTGGCTCACGGGTGCTTGCCAACCCGCTGGAGACCCTACTGCAGGTTCCATCACAGCCACACCGACATGGGGGAGTGTCGACGGTTCAGACGGGGTCAAGCTCCCCCGACAGCTACACCCCAATGAAGAAGGCACGCCTCCCTCGGGCAGGACCTGGATCGAGAAGGTCGAAACCTCCCCTTAGCCAACGAAAGACTCGAACGAGAGCCTACGCTCGCTCGTGGCTTGTTCGAGGAACAAGTTGAGATAGAGGAGCAGCAAGCCAACCGTCAAAACATCATTCAGGGAGGGGTGCTCGTGATTTCCGATGGGCTAGCCCAAAGAAGTTCCCGTCGGGCAGGTTGTTAGAAAAAGTTGTACTCTGTAAACTCACGGGAATAGTGGAAGATCCGCCTTCTCGTATAAAAAGCCAAGTGTCCCAGACTCTCGCTCTCGTGAGTTATAAGTGGGCTTGCTCCCACGACCCTCGGATCGGCTCTTAGTCGGACACGTGGCGACCCACGCTCCCTGAGATGTCCCCGACCGAGAGGCCAGACTCTCGGTCTCGCGAGTTATAAGTGGGCCTGCTCCCACGACCCTCAGATCGACTCTCAGTCGAACGCGTGGTGACCCACGCTTCCTAAGATGTCCCCGACTGAGAGGCCAGACTCTCGCTCTCGCGAGTTATAAGTGGGTCTGCTACCACGACCCTCAGATCGGCTCTCAGTCAGACGCGTGACAACCCACGCTCCCTGAGATGTCCCCGACCGAGAGGCCAGACTCTGGCTCTCGTGAGTTATAAGTGGGCCTGCTCCTACGACCCTCGGATCGGCTCTCAGTCGGACGCGTGGCGACCCATGCTCCCTGAGATGTCCTCGACCGAGAGGCCAGACTCTCGCTCTCGCAAGTTATAAGTGGGCCTGCTCCCACGACCCTCGGATTGGCTCTCAGTCGGGACGCGTGGGGACCCACGCTCCCTGAGATATCCCCGACCGAGAGGCCAGACTCTCGCTCTCGCGAGTTATAAGTGGGCCTGCTCGCACGACCCTCGGATCGGCTCTCAGTCGGACGCGTGGCAACCCACGCTCCCTGAGATGTCCCCGACCGAGAGGCCAGACTCTCGCTCTCGCGAGTTATAAGTGGGCCTGCTCCCACGACCCTCGGATCGACTCTCAGTCGGGCGCGTGGTGACCCACGCTCCCTGAGATGTCCCCGACCAAAAGGTCAGACTCTCGCTCTCACGAGTTATAAGTGGGTCTGCTCCCACGACCCTAGGATCGGCTCTCAGTCGGACGCGTGGCGACCCACGCTCCCTGAGATGTCCCCGACTGAGAGGTCAGACTCTCGCTCTCGCGAGTTATAAGTGGCCCTGCTCCTACGACCCTCGGATTATCTCTCAGTCGGGCGCGTGGCGACCCACGCTCCCTAAGATGTCCCCGACCGAGAGGCCAGATTCTCGCTCCTCCCGAGTTATAAGTGGGCCTGCTCCCATGACCCTCGAATCGGCTCTCAGTCGGACGCGTGGCGGCCCATGCTCCCTGAGATGTCCCCGACCGAGAGGCCAGACTCTCACTCTCGTGAGTTATAAGTGGGTCTGCTCCCACGACCCTCAAATCGGCTCTCAGTCGGACGCGTGGCGACCCACGCTCCCGGAGATGTCCCCGACCGAGAGGTCAGACTCTCGCTCTCAATGAGCTACAACTCGGGATCCGCTCCTATCCACCCCTTGTATCAGCTCTCAGTCGGACGTGTGGCGACCCCCATTCCCTGAGTAAGGCCCGAGCGGGTGCGTTATTTCTCGGCTGTATGAGATCTGTGGGCGAGTAAGTCTTAAGGATTTCCTTTCCTTGACTCCTAAACTGGGTGCGTTGGTTAGCCCCGCTCCCCAAATTCAAATTCACTCGACAATGATGCTCCTAACTGCCCGAGCCGGCAGCTCCGCTCCGATCAGCTCAGATCTGGTCTCTAACTGCTCCATCGAGCTTGCCCAAGTGGTTAACACTTGGATGCCATGGTGCTCAAGTGTTTAACTCTGCCGCTCACAAGTACTGAATCGCTTAATCACGCTCCTTCCCGAGTGGCCGACAGAGAAATCCCCGCGCGCGAGTATTTCAAGGGTCTACTCGCCAAAATGGGGCGGGCAAGCATCCCCTCACTCGGGTTGCTTGCGCCCGAGCCCCCAACGCTTAAACACCAAGCATACGCGCACAAAAATGCAAAAGGAGAAACTGGTATTCATAATAGTGCTGTTACAAAAATGAGGTTCGGCCTCTCCCCAAACAAAGAAAGCAAAAAAGGAATAGCGCAAGTCTAAGGCCTACGGGCGTGTTGCTGAGACACGGCAAGAGCCCGTACTGCCTCCAGCTCCTTCTGAGCTATCTCTAGTTTCGACTCTAAGACAGCACGCTGCTTCCTGATCCGGGCAAGGTCTCCCGAGCGAGCAGTCAACTCCTCCTCCTTGCCCGTCAGATTGGCGCGTAATGCAGCAGCCGACTGGCTCACCTCCAGGCGATCCACCTTAACCTTGGCCAGCTCGGCCTGAGTCTGGTGCTCAAGATCCCGGGCTTGGCGCTCGGTGTACTCCAGGAGGGCGATGTGGCATCGTGCCTGGGCGACTGCCGCGTTAGCCGTGTATAGCTCTGCCAGGCGCTCCCAAAGACGCGCCTCCGCGCGGGCAGTACGCTCTTGTAAGGCCAAATTCTCGGCCCGCAGGCTGTTCAGGGCCTCGTCGTTGGCCTGTAGCTGTGCGTGATGAAGCTGCGCGTGATGAAGCCGGGCGAAACAGGAGTTACCGGCGAAGAGCTCGCCGTAGGAAGCGCAACCCGGGCCCTCTTACTAGACAGAGGGGTGGTAGTGGTCCCAAACGGGGGCGAACGGCTGGCCCGTCGATCCCTATGACGCCTGGTCTCCAGTGGACAGGTGTCCTCATCTAGGACCTCCTGATTGGAATCCAGTACCTCCCCCTCTGACGCCTTCCCCTTACTTGAGGAAGGCGCATCGGGGAGAGTTGCCGCCAGAGAAGCAAATGCCGAGGTAGTCGAGGACGCGCTGGCTTGAGCAGCGATTGCGGCGTCGTCCAGAAGGAAGCCTGCCCTCAAGACCCTTCCCAACATCTTATCCCAAAGGAGACGCAGGGTCGCCGGAGAAGGTGACCGAAGGATGGAGGGCGTCGGAGCTCTCGAAAGAGGCAATGAAGGGGCACCGAAAGAAAGAAGGCGATAAAGACAGCCGCAGCCTGTACCTATATATAGGGGGTCACGGCCAATCCTAGTCGTTCGAGAGGAGCAACGGAAAAAAGGTGGGATCGAGTCAAAGCCCTCCGATTGGAACCACAGAAGTCCGTTGAGACGCGCACATTCCCGTCGGAAGATGTTTCACCGCCCAAGGCGCTGGCGGCTGACGACTGACACTTCAGTGTCCAGGAAACCGCTCGGTAGTGGGCACGTGTCCCTGCCAATTAATGCGGACATTATGAGGAAGGGTGCGAAGTAGCTCGTATTAGAAACAAAACAGATGGGACAGTCGAAAGGATAGGGGGCCTGTCAGCCACGTTGCAGGGACGGCCTGACTCCGGCCCCTCGTGAATTATCAGTGGATCTGCTCCCACGACCCTCGGCTTGGCTCTCAGCCGAATGCGTGGCGGCCCACGCTCCCTAAGATGTCCCCAACCGAGAGGTCAGACTCTCGCTCTCACGAGTTATAAGTGGGTCTGCTCCCACGACCCTCGGCTCGGCTCTCAATCGGACGCGTGGCGGCCCACGCTCCCTGAGATGTCCTCGACCGAGAGGCTAGACTCTGGCTCTCGCAATACATGAGTGGGCATGCCCCCACGAACCCCGCGACCCCGCTCTTGTTCGAGTGTGTGGCGGCCCCCGCCGCGAGATCTAGCTGACCAAGCAAACCTGCCCGCGTCTTAACGCAATACCAGGCCCCAAGTGTCCGACACTTGGGAAGTATCGCGCTCTCACCTAAGGGAATGGCACTTAGGAGCCATTGCGCTCCAACGCCTCCCACAGGCGCTCGAGAAGTCGGACAAGCTAATCATCCACACACTCAACTCACTTTCATTAACAATCGCCTAAGTCAGTAATACCCGGCCGAAACCGAGAAAGATGCAGGAAAAGAAATAAAGGTGATCCGATATGAAACTGAGGCAAGCCCCTACAAGACGATAGACATGAAAGAAAAAAAGAACAAAATCCCGACCCTCTTTTGAAGGGCTGGTCGACCACCTCCCGCAAGCCCTCAGACATGTCCGCCATCGTGACCATGGAATCAGGCAGGTCGCGGGCAACATGCCCACCCTGCCTGAGCTGCCTCAGGATGCTGAGTTGCTGGCATCGAAGTACAGCTCGGAGACGCTCGGATACTTGATCGGTGAACCCATTCGAGTTGATATACTTCACCCGCCAAGCCTCCCACCGAGCGGCTTCTTCCGCCCTATACGCACGCAGCTCCTTCAGCTCTGCCTGAGCTATCTCCCAGGTCGCCTGCCGCCCGCGCAGCTGATCCAGCTCTGCCTGAGCTGCCTCGCAGGCCACCTGCCGCCCGCGCAGCTGATCCAGCTATGCCTGAGCTGCCTCCCAGGCCAACTGCCGCTTGCGCAGCTGATTCAGTTCCTTGACCTGCGCAGTTAGCTGACTCGTCAGCAAGCCGACCTCCTGCTCTTTGGTCGCCAGTTGTGCGCGTAAAGGCTCGACAGCCTGGTTCGCCTCCTGGAGCATGGCCCGAGTCTTTTGAAGGTCTGCCTGCAGCCGGTCCTTGGTTTTCCATGCGCGAAGTTGCGTGTGTTCAGCCTGTGCGACCCGGCGCTGCGCTTGAGCTGCCACCGCGTCGGCGGTGACAATCTGTGCCTTAGCAGCCTCCAGTTCATCTTTCGCCTGGTCCAGTAAGTCCTGGAGGCCGATCACTTCCGCCTCAGGCCGTTTAGGGAGGCATCGCTGGAATCCAGCTGAGTGTGCTGAAGTCGGGCCTTCAAATACTCCACACGTCGCTCGGCTCGAAATCGAGCCTTGGTATGACACAGCAGGGACATGCACATGTTGTATCTCGTGGACCAAAACTATCAGGTGCAAGGACCAGTTAGTGTTTCGACCACGGAAAGTGTGGAGCAAGAGCAGAGATAACATCGCTATACCTGGGTGGCTGTCGCCATGAATTGGTCAGCCCGGATGCTCGAAGCGTAGAAGTCGCTCTCTCGAAGACCATAGCGAAAATGGTCCGCCAGCAAGCCGTGAAGTTGAACGTCCTGCGTCCGCATTGGGGTTGCGCCGCTCGGCACCTTCATGCTCATGGTTCGGTCGGACAGTGACGGCGGCAACAGATGCATCAGGCGCTCCTCAGCAGGCTCCCCCGACTGAATAGGGGAGAGCCCATCTGCCTGGGGGGAAGCAAGCTCCTCCGGGGATGCCTGAGGGGAAGTGGACGGCAGCGCAGCTAAATCAGTAGCGGGTTCCTTGCCCTCACGACGGCCGCTAGATCGGCTGGGAGAGGTCGTCGCCAGAACAATCGTGGAGGTCGGGGGCTCCTCTCGACGTGCTCGCTTCCATCGGAAGATAAGAGGTCATTCATCCGCCGAATTGGACCCGAAAATTTCCTCATCAGCCCGTACGGGTGCAAGGGGAACAAGCGCTGGCGCCGCTTCATTAGACGGGGGGTTAGCCTCCCGTTCAGCTAGCCGCTCGGCTACCCGGGCCTCTAGCCCCACGTCATCTAGGTCGTAGCCCTCCTCCAGCACCGCCGAATGCATCAGGTTGACTGCAAGAGGAGCGATGGTCAGTAAACCCTATAAAAGGATGAGGGAGAGGATGAAGGGCTCACCAAACAAAGAAGGCTGACGAATTGGGGCCGGGATGAGCCCGAACACGGACAGGATGTCCTCGAACAGCAGTTGTCCCCCATGGAAACGCCGACCCCCAATCTTGGAGAAGGCAAATTGGTACCAAGGGAAAGACCGGATGTCTTTGTGCAGAGGTGGGGGAGAAGGAAAATCTGCCCGAAAGCCGACCGGCCAGGTCGGGATGGGGAGAGGACGGATGTAGAAGTATCTTTCCTTCCAGCCCTTGTTAGAGCTTGGGAGTTTCGACAGGAAAGAAGTGCCCAACCGGGCCTGAAAGAAGAAATCACCTGGCTCTTGCCTTTTTGGGCAAAAGAAGTAATAGAAGGTTTCAGGGAGGAGGGGAATTTGATACAGAGAGAAGATGGCGATTAACCCACAAAGGAGCCGAATGGCATTCGGAGACAATTGAGATAAGTTAATAAGGAAGTAACGACAGACGGCGGAAATGTTGGGGTTAACCGGGAAATGCATCCCAACCTGCAGATGATCTCGAGAAAGGGTAATGTAATGCGGCGGAGGTCTCGCAGGTTGGTCGGAAGAAGAGGGCAATATAAGAGAATGATCGGGTGGAATGTGGTAGTTGGCTCGGATCACCTTGAGGTCGTGGTCATCGAGCACCGACTCCATGGTGGTATACCAAGGGGAAGGGGGAGGAGATGAAGATGTCATTGAAAGCAAACGAAAGAAGCAAAACTAACCCCGGGAAAATGCGTCGGAGATGATGCACGAAGCACAGTGCCTTGCCGGAACCCTAGTCAAGGACTGAGGAGCGGCGCTTCGACGTCGGAAGTGAAAAAGGCGCCCGGTAAAGTTCCTATTTATAGGGCCCTGGAGGCAAAGACGGTCGCCCGATAGCGGGCTGGAGAATAGGCGTCAAGTGGCGCCAGCCGTCCGATCAGGCCCTAAAAAGTCTCGGGGACGGAGTGCCCCACGTGCAAGCTCATCATTCGACCTAACAGGCGACGGACGCCTCGTCGCTCGGGGAAAAGACACGTGTCGTAGTGATTAAAAGCAGTAATAAATGCACGAGATTCGAATCTGCTCGAGCATCCCGGGAGCCAGAACCGAAGAGACAGGCAATGGGACAGGTTCGGCCAATCGGGATGCCCACCCACAGACGACCTCTAGGGTCAGCAAGAAGGGGTCGGGCCATGCCGATGCGCCAGGCTCGCTTCAAGAGATGACAGTCCAGTCAGTCAAACTCGACACCTCCTTCGACTAGACTCGAGGGGGACGCTTATGATCCCGGCCTTGCTTACGGCCTGCTCAGCCCGCCAGCTTGGCGCCGCGGAGGCCCAGCAGAATGGCCGACGATGACCCCACCAGGTGAATCCTGAAGCTAGGAGATCCCCAAGGCGTTCGCCGACCGACCCTAGGTAGGGTCGGTCGAGCCGATCCTGAGCGTCTCCTAGCTCAAACACCTGAACTCGCACCCCAATCCGAATCGGGACCAGGCCATTCAGCGACGCGTGGCAGCCCACGCTCCCTCAGCATCCCATGGAGCCAATAACTCACAGAACCACGACAAAGCAGACAGACACAGCTCAGCAAACACCCGACTCAGGCGTACCCCGCGCCTCAACTATCCCAGTCGGACGCGTGGCGGCCCACGCTCCCTGGCCATCATCCGACCCAATCCTTGACACTTGGACTCGCCGGTCGGCGCTCGGGCTACGGACTAGATCGTCCCTACGCCGCCCTATGTCCTTATATCCGGGGTACGATCTTGACGTCGGGGTACTACACACCTTGCCCATTTATGACACCTCTCACGGTTATCCCGCCAATTCAGTACCTTCATACTGCCTCAGCACCCCGCGCCATGCCGCGGTACTTTCAGGTGCTCTCATACAAGCTGACAGTCGCCACACCCCTGTCTCGTCAACGTGGACAAGGGGTTGTCAGCTCCCCCAGCTATATAAGCTCTCCACTCCTCATTCCGCAGGTATGCGCGCGAGCTCTCTCCTCCACCATATTTCCATTTGCCCCACTATATTTTTCTGCGGATACTGACTTGACCGTCGGAGTGCCTTGCCGGGGAAACTCCCCGGCGGGTTTGCTAACGGTCACTGTTTTGCAGGCAGTTGCCAGATCAGAGCTAGGTCGGCGCCACCTCAGCCGCTCGTACCGCTCGGGGGACCATCTCACCCTTGGGATTTCCACCTCGTCTCGCGACAGGATAAATGATTTTAAAATTCCAAAGAGCATTTCTAAACAGTAGGATAAAATATAGAGTAAAATAAAAAATTTCCTTTAAAGTAATTATATATTTTCCTATAAGATTTTTTTTAAAAATAATCTAAGCATCCAAGCTTCAAATAATCTCAAAAATAAACTATCTTCTCCTCTACTATGCCTATCAAGGCTCCGAAATAATGACGTAGTAATTAGATCCTTCAAATAGATAATCAAACATTTAAAAATCAAATCTCAGCAACGATGATCATAGAAAATTTTCTCCAACCGAATA
Source organism: Boesenbergia rotunda (assembly GCA_024364735.1). NCBI lineage: Eukaryota > Viridiplantae > Streptophyta > Magnoliopsida > Zingiberales > Zingiberaceae > Boesenbergia > Boesenbergia rotunda. The sequence continues at coordinate 9,354 of JAGFNQ010002435.1, forward strand.
ATAACTCAAAATATGTTGACCCTTTAAATGGACATCCACAACGCTTCTCGATTTATTTTGATGACTAATAAAAAATTTCATAAAACTAAACCGATCAATTCGTAAAACTAAATACCTAGATTATTAAAAAAAAACCCTCCAAATATAGATTCTCAACTATAACGCACCGATCCACACATAATAAACTGATGATTAGTATATGTGTGTTTCCATCTTGAAGTTGGAGGTCAAAACTTAACTTTTGTGTGCCCACCCTCCACATGCACTAGCCACAATATCCAAGCTAGCAGTCCTGGTGAGAATGCTAAGGACAAGCGAATCACCTTATGTCATCTCAACTACACATCGTAAATATTTTCCTTTAACAAAATGACCAACTTGAGATGTTACGCTACTAGGTCACCCGCTACGAACACTTCCAAAATTACCTCGATACCTAATGCTATAAAGAACAATCCAAATGCACACTAAAAATCAACCTACAAACTATTTATCCCATTTGAGATTCAAACAAACCTTAATCCATCATGAGTATAGTACAAAATTTAAAGAATGAGATTAGTACGTGTTCCGGAAGGAATCGACATTGATGGCCAATCATCGAGGTTCAGCCTATGTGCATGCTGACAGGAGGGGAGGAACTCTGCGCCCTGCGAGATCAACACGAGCATTAGGGGGACACGCCGGAGGTTGTCCGGCGGAGCCCACTCCGACGCTCAAGTCAGTGCCTCGATGGAGAAGGGGAGTAGTAAGCAGGAAAAATATATGAATAGCAAAGAGTGCATAACCCCCTTACCAAAAGGGTTGGACTACCTTTTATACCTGAGACGGCCATCCACGAGCCCCCATGATCCTCACCACGTCCCTGTGATTATCGGTTGATGGTTCCTCCTGATAACGGTCGCCGAGATTCTTCAATCCAGACTGTTGCGATGATTAAGGCCTTTATGGTCGATAATCATAGGTAGTAATTACCCTGTCATAATGGATGAGGATGATGTCAATGATCTGGGAGAAACAGACCTCTGCTTGAGCGTTCTTTGGACCCCACCACCCCGAGGCGGTCCTGAGGTTCTTTGGCTTGGAGGTCCCGGACAGTCGACCTTCCGAGGTGCTCTCGGGGTCTTACCCCCCAAGGTGAGCTCGGGGTGGGTTTTCCTGAAGCAAGCCTTATGGCGATAACTACTCGAGTTGGTGTCCGAGTCCCCTCTCCTGGGAGGGACTCGGATGTCGTAACAAGGGAGTCGTTCTTGCCCGGCCGGTTTGACAACACAGCTTCTTCAGCCCTCGTGTCAGTCACGGGATATTCAACCCCATCACAAGTTCCCTCCCTTGAGTCTGATCGAAGGAAGTGTGTCTAACTGATTAGACGGGGAAGGTGATGAAGAAGTTGTGCCCCAATGACCTCTCCACCTTCTGACGGTAGCAATTCCGGGCCCGAGGAAGCAACCCCTGCAACCCAGGGCGCGGGTGGTTTTTTGAATACATCCAGCCTTCCCTCTAAATTTTTGGGTGCTGCTCTGACGGTCATTGTCCCACATCGTAGGTTGCTTCTAACTGTGCGGCTACAAGCCGCATGTTGTGCTCCAGGGGAGTCACTGAAGACTTTCTCCAACGAGTGGCAGACGTGGAGGCGGAGGCCGGTCGGGCCCATGAGGCTGGCCTCCTGCAGTTGGAGGTCAGCCGAGGCCTCCGCACGAAGATAGAGCATTATCTCAACACCCTGATAGTTGCTAAGGATACTTTGCATGGTTACCGACTCCAGGAACGCCTCGAGACCGAGTAGAAACAAGCCCTCACTGCGGACTTGCAGAAACTATCTCAGGAGTAGCTCCAGATACGGGCGAGGGAGTTGTTTGATCAAGTCATCCTCCTGGAATCTACAAAGAAAGCCCTGGAGGACCGGTATACGGAACGGGAGCGCCTAATGGCTCTGAAGAATACGATTTATAGCTATCAACCTCTTATGCCACTGATCTTCAGGAGAAGGTTACTCAGGCCGAGGCTCAAGCTTCCGCTGCTACCCAGAAGCTCCAAGAGATGTTAGGGGCTCAGGATCGTCTACTCTGAGAGATGACGATGCTGAAGGCGGCCAAGGAGGAGGTTGAGGCCCGACTACAACAGCAGCAGAGTGACCATGCAGCCCAACTGTCCCAAGCGGGAGAGGAGTCTAAGGCTAAGTTCCTGGAGTCGGAGGAGTACGCCTAGATTGTAGCTAGACAAGCATTGAAGAGCCTCAAACAGGGCTTCCAGGGTGCTATCAGCCAGTTGGAGAAGGATCAACTGCTGAAACCAGGAGCTGATTTGAGCACTATAACTGTCCAGCGGGTCTGGGACGAGCTTACTCCTGAAGAGCAGGATCTATAGAATCATTCTCGACCTGGGCCCAGGCTCCCTAGTCACTCCTTGCCCTCTGCCTCTTCTTTTACAACTTTCCCTTGTAGGATAAATATGTAGTTGTTTCAATTTTAAAAGCAAATATCCCTGGACTTTCTATATTTTGTGTGGTTTCCTGCCCCGCTTAAAATGTTTGTCTCTGGCCCCTACCCCGAGGTTACCCTTTGCCTTAAGCATCTAAGGGGCAAACAACCATATTTGTAGAAATAAGGGTCCCACGGGGGTAATAAGGCTTACTAGCTCTTGGCCGGGCGTGTGTAGCACCGAGGCCAAACATACTCACTGAGAGGCAGTATGATTTTGCAGCTCTTGGCCGGACATGTGTAGCTCCGAGGCCAAGCCTACTCACCGAGAGACAGTAGGGTTTTGCAGCTCTTGGCTGGGCATGTACAGCTCCGAGGCCAAGCCTACTCACCGAGAGGCAGTAGGATTTTGCAGCTCTTGGCCGGGCATGTGCAGCTCCGAGGCCAAGCCTACTCACCGAGAGGCAGTAGAGTTTTGCAGCTTTTGGCCGGGCATGTGCAGCTCCGAGGCCAAGCCTACTCACCGAGAGGCAGTAGGATTTTGCAGCTCTTGGCCGGGCATGTGCAGCTCCGAGGCCAAGCCTATTCACGAGAGGCAGTAGGATTTTGCAGCTCTTTGCTGGGTATGTGCAGCTCCGAGGCCAAGCTTATTCACCGAGAGGCAGTAGGGTTTTGCAGCTCCTGGCCGGGCATGTGCAACTCCGAGGCCAAGCCTACTCACCGAGAAGCAATAGGGTTTTGCAACTCCTGGTCGAGCATGTGCAGCTCTGAGGCCAAAACTACTCACTGAGAGGCAGTAGGGATTTGCAGCTCTTGGCCGGGCATGTGCAGCTCCGAGGCCAAGCCTACTCACCGAGAGGCAGTAGGATTTTGCACAGGTGACGACTCAGTGTTTTCCGCATAAGAGTCCATTTACACTTTTTATTTATTGAACTGCAAGGCAGTGAAAATAGAGAATACAGCAGGCAAACAAACAACGCAGTACCTCACCGAGTGCGATAAGGGCGGAGATGGCTGGCGTGCCAGGGCCTTTCCAAGCCTCTTGCCTTTATTGTCTTCCAAATAATAGCTACCTCCGGTGAGTTTTTTGACGATAATATATGGTCCGTCCCACTGCAGCTCCAGCTTCCCAAGGTCGCCAACCGGTTTGATCCTTTTCCAGACTTTATCACCAACCTCAAAGCTGCGGGCGATCACCCGGCGATTATATGCTTTCTGCATCCTTCATCGATATGCTTCCAATCGAGCCGTGACCTTGTCTCGCACCTCCGAGATGAGGTCTAAGTCTATCAGCCGCTCTTGATCGTTGACTTCCTTGCGATAGTATTGTCATCGGGCAGACTCCTCTCCTACCTTCACTGGGATGACGACCTCAGCCCCGTACACTAGTTGGAAAGGGCTCTCGTTTGTTCCTTCTCGCGGGGTAGTATGGTAGGACCACAGGACGCTAGGGAGCTCTTCGACCCAGCTGCCTCCGACGTGGTCCAGCTTTATCTTGAGTCCTCGCAGGATTTCTCGATTGACAATCTCGACTTGTCCATTGCCCTGCGGGTAGGCGACTGAGGTGAAGGCCTGCTGAATGTCCAACCCTTCGCACCATTCTTTCAGTTCATGCCCCGAGAATTGTCTTCCATTGTCTAACACCAGCCTGTGAGGGATGTGTTAGGTATGGCTTGGCGGGTTTCCTAAGCGAATACTTGGTCGATCCGAGAGACCTCTCCATGTCTACGGATTAAAAATTAATCCGAATGGAGACCCATCTCCCTACGACCGTCTCGTGCCGTATCGAATGATCCAAATCACAACTCGGCCAATTACCAAAATCGGCCTTGTGACTTGCTCGACCGTTCGACCGCGGAAAAGGCGACGAGTTGATCGCTGACTTTTGTGTTTATGGTCGGGGTCCAGTTAGTTAATTAACAACTATGATACAAAATCAAATTAATAAACTAACACACATAAAATGGCGAGGTTAGTGATCATAGCACAAAATAAACATAAGGTTAATCAACGGAGCATGGAAAGAGATATACTTTTCCGATCACCTCACGGTCTTCTACCTTATGCCCCTCCCTTCGCGGACGTCGTGTGGGCGACGATCTACAGCGAACCGAGATCACCAAGGCCTATCTTTCTTCTTCTCTTTTCCCTAGCCGAACCCTAACTCCACCAAGGAGTTGCGCCGGCCACCTCCTCCAACTATGGTTGCGCCGCCGGCTGTCCAAGGCCACCTGAAGTCACCGGCCACCGAACAGCAACCAAGAAGGAGATAGAGAAGAAGATGGAGAGGAAAGAACCTCTCCTTCCAACTCAAAACCCGATCAAAACCCTTTCCCTCTCAGCCTTGCGCCGCTAGCCATGCACCGCCGCCGAGACCTCCTTGCGCCGCCCCTTTCTAGCCGCCGGTCCCTCCTCTCTCTCACCGACGCTCACCACAAAGGAGAGGAGACTCTCCTCTCCTTGTCTAGTGGTGCTTGCTCACGGTAGACTTGAGGGAGGAAGAAGAAAACAAGGGGAAGAAGAACCCCTTGTTGCCATGACCTAGGAGAGAGAAGGAGAGGAGAGGAGAGAATATTTGAGTTGGATGATTAACTTGGTTTCTTGATCTCATAGGATATTTATACGGCTAAGGTAGGACCAAGAGGAGGAGTTGGATCTTGGCTCACCAATGGATCTACCCGATCCATTAATTAAGATTCATTCCACTAAAGGATCTTAATTGAACTTCCTCACCAACCCTCGTATTTTCATATGGGCTCTACATATTACGAGTCGTCCATCCCCCTGTGTTTAAGATCTCGAATGCCTGTTAATTAATTTAAATTACTGACAATTCAAATTAATTAACCTCTGAGTCCTTGACTAGTACCACTCGACCTTATCATCATGTCAGATCAAATCCACGTGCAGGGTTTAGCATGATGAACCTTTCGAGCTCGAGGGCATCATCAACCCGATTCACCAGGACACGGATTCCATCAATAATCAACGGCACATCATATTATTAATATTATCTCCCAACTTACCAGGCCTATCGATCTAACAGAATAGATCTCGCCCATTGGTAAATCAAAGAAATAATAGTTAATAATATATGCCCGTTATTATATCGGGATTAAGGGATCGTACTCCATAATATAAACTTGAGGTCATATCCAATTATCGAGTCAGTACAAATTGGATAACCTCGGGTTTTGGTCCTACTCAATGTACTCAAAGTACACTAGTGTAATTCTATGGTCAAGACCAACCACACCTAATTACACTACAACTATTCTGATGGGTTATCCAATTCCATCTCGGTTGTGAGCCTCTTATTTATACTAAGCAAGGAACTGATAACATGATCTTCCGTTTGACACCACACATCATGTTATCTACAATGTAAAGTAATTGGACTTTCATGCATGTACTAATATAAACAGACACCTAGTGTAGTTGTGATTCTCTTTTCATAATAAAGATATTTATATAAAGAAATTCATGTCTTTCAGTATACACATCTTACAGGATGTCATACCGGCAGACAATGTCCCTCCATTGGACTTTCATCACTGCCGCCTCTGTGATGTTCACCAGAGGTTCAGCTTCTACCCATTTGGGAAAGTAATCAACGAGGACCAGCAGAAATTTCTTCTGCTGTGGCCCAATGGGAAAGGGGCCCACGATGTCCATCCCCTATTGATCGAAAGGGAAGGACACCATAGAGACCTGCAGGGGCTCCGTCGGGCGGTGAGTCACATGTTGATGTCTTTGGCAGGCTTCACACCCAACCACGAACTTGAGGGCATCGGCTTGTAGAGTAGGCCAAAAGTACCCTACCAAAATAATCTTCCTGGACAGGGATTTTCCCTCGATGTGACTCCCGTAGATGCCTTCATGCACCTCCTTCATCACGTAGTCGGCCTCCTTCGGCCCGATGCACTTAAGGAGAGGTCGCGTGAAGGTCCTCTTATATAGTTGATCGCCGACCAACGTGAATCTGACCACTCGACAGTGGAATAGCCGGCTTTCTTGGTCCCCGCCTGGAAGGGTCCCATTACGCAGGAACGCTACGTAGGGATCTCTCCAATCGGTCCGGCTGTCGCCCCCGGCTTCCCCTTCAATTTGTGCTACCGTCCCCTCCATGGCACTAGGTTCATTTAGCTGCCAGGTGGATATGGAGCTAGCCAGTTTGGCTAGCTCATCGACCCTAACATTGTCGGTCCTGGAGATCTTCTGCAGGATAACTTCCACGAAGGAGGCCTTCAGCTGCTCGTAAAGAGCTACATATTTCTACAAGCGCTCACACCTGACTTCAAAATCGCCCTTTATCTGCTGCGCCACCACTGGGAGTCCGAATAGACAGTGACCCGACTGACCCCCATGTGTTTAGCTGCTTGCAGGCCCGCTAGGATCGCGTCGTACTCGGCTTCATTGTTGGTAGCCTTGAAGTGGAGCTGGATGGACAAATATAATGTGTCTCCCCGAGGGAAAATCATTAGCACTCCAACCCCACTATGCTGGCTGTTGGAGGATCCATCCACATAGATCTTCCACATTCCTTCTGCTTCGGCCTCGGGACGGTCTCCAGCATGAAGTCTGAGAGGGCTTGTGCCTTGATAGCGGTGCGAGGTTGATATTTGATGTCGTACTCACTTAACTCCGTTGTTCATTTGATTAGCCTGCCCGAGGCCTCGGGATTAGTGAGAACTCGTGCGAGCGGACTGTTAGTGAGATCAAATGGGATGTGCTAAGAAATACGGCCTTAATCTCCAGGCCATTAAGACCAGGGCATAGGCCAATTTCTCCATCGTGGTGTATCACGTTTCGGCGTCTTTTAGAAAATGTCCAAAGAAATATATAGGATATTGCACCCGGTCTTGTTCCCGAACGAGTGCCGAGCCTACCGCTTGTTATGCGGCTGACAGGTAGACAAACAAGGTCTCTCCTTCCACCGGTTTGTAGAGAATAGGGAGGGCGGTGAGATAAGTCTTCAAATCTGCAAAGGCTTTCTCACACTGGTCATCCCACTCAAACTTGGCTGCCTTTCTCAAAATCTTGAAGAATGGAAGGGTCTTATCAGCGGATTTGGAGATGAACCTGGACAGCGCCGTAATTCTTCCATTCAGCCGTCGTACCTCCTTGAAGTTACGAGGGAGCGGCATATCCAGGATAGCTTTTACCTTTTCCGCGTTGGCTTCGATCTCCCTCTCGGCCACCAGGTAGCCCAAGAACCGGCCACTCTTTACCCCAAACAAACACTTAGCGGGGTTTAGCTTCAGCCGATTGGACCTTAAGGTGGCGAATGTCTCTTCCAAGTCGGCTATCATGTCACCTCCTTTGTCAGTCTTAACTAGGATGTCGTCCACGTACACCTCGATGTTTCTCCCGATATGGTGTCTGAAGACTTTGTCCATCATCCGTTGGTACGTGGCACCAGCAGCCGAAAGGCATGACGTTGTAACAATACGTGTCGTCAGCCATCACAAAACTGACTTTCTCCTGGTCCTTGGGAGTGAACGGGACTTGGTGGTAGCCTTGGTAAGCATCCAACATTGAGATGAACTCACTACCGGCTGTGGAGTCCACCAACCGTTCTATCCGAGGCAGGGGATAACAATCTTTGGAACAGGCTTTATTCAAGTCATGAAAATCGATGCAGATCCGTCATTTATCTCCCGGCTTAGGGACAAGGACGACATTAGCCAGCCAGGCCGGAAATTGCACTTCTCTGATGTGTCCGACTTTTAATAACTTTTGAACTTCGTCTCGGATGGCTTTATCTTGCTCGGGAGCGAAGTGCCTCCGTTTCTGCTTCACAGGCCGGGCTCCCCGCGTGACATGCAGGTGGTGCATGGCTAACGCCGAGGGAACCCCCTTGATTTCTTCGACGGCCCAGGCGAAGATGTCTTTGTGACTCCGCAGGCAGTCTATGAGACGGCTCCTTAGTTCCGGTGCAAGGTTGAGGGCGATCCGCGTAACTCCCCCTCCATATTGAGGGTGAATTTGCACTTCCTTACTCTCGACCTCCCTCCGTTCTTCCTTGGGTCCTTCCTCCTCTCGCGAGTCAGCCAGCTCTACTTGCAAGACCTCACGGAGATCAAAGCCCTCCTTCGTCAGGATTAGGGGTTCTTCCCCCGGCTTTGCGATCGGTGCCCCTTCAGGTGCTTTGCTGGTTTCCCATAGACGACGCCAAATTTGTTCCGGAAGAAATCGACGTCGATGGCCAGTCATCGAGGTTCAGCCTATGTGGATGCTAACAGGAGGGGAGGAACTCTGCGCCCTGCGAGATCAACACGAGTGTTACATGGGCACGCCGGAGGTTGTCCGGCGGAGCCCACTCTGACGCTTAAGTCAGTGCCTCGATGGAGAAAGGGAATAGTAAGCAGGAAAAATGTATGAGTAGCAAAGAGTGCATAACTCTCTTACCAGAGGGGTTGGACTACTTTTTATACCTGAGACGGCCATCCATGAGCCCCCATGATCCTCACCACGTCCCCATGATTATCGGTTAATGGTTTCTCCTGATAACGGTCGCCGAGATTCTTCAATCCAGGCCGTTGTGATGATTAAGGCCTTGATGGCCGATAATCATGGGTAGTAATTACCCTGTCATAATGGATGAGGATGATGTCAACGATCCGGGAGAAACGGACCTCTGCTTAAGTGTTCTTTGGACCCCACCACCCCGAGGCGATCCTGAGGTTCTTTGGCTTGGAGGTCCCGGGCAGTCGACCTCCCAAGGTGCTCTCGGGGTCTTACCCCCCGAGGTGAGCTCGGAGGTGGGTTTTCCTGAAGCAAGCCTTATAGCAATAACTACTCAAGTTTGTGTCCGAGCCCCCTCTCCTGCGGCGCGGATCCTCTGGTCCGCGGACTCCTGGTCCCCTCCTGGACCACATCGTGCCTATAAAAACCCCAATCGCGTGCGCAGCACGTGCGATCAGCGAAGCCAAACACGCAGCGCTCTCTCTCACGCGCACCTCTCTCGCGCGATTTTTCCCCCAAGCCCTAACCCTGTCGTCGTTTTCTCCCTTAATCGCTCTCGTCTATTTCTCCACCTCCGATGGAAATAGAAGGCAGGAGCGACCTCTGCTACGCGAGACGATGGGAAAGCCGCTGGAGCACCTCTTCGTAGATTGATTTCGGATCTCCTTTCAGATTTCATGCATCGTGGTGATTATTGTGGACTGACTTGATTTTCCTGCCTCGATCTCTGCATCAGTTGTGTCTCTGTTACTAAAGCTACAAAATTGGTGAGTTTTGGTTGAGTTTCATGCAAGTGTAGAGCAATGTAGTGTCAAAGTTCAGGTTTTTTTATTAGGTTTCCCTAAAATGAAGCATATGTGTTGCAGATTTTGGTTTGAGTTCGGCGTTGTCGTCGCGAGCAGGTTAGGGGATTCCGTCGCGGCATATGTGTATTTCCGTCGGTCGCGGCAGCTTGTCAGAACAATTTTGTTTCTTTTATTGATATAACCCTCGTATACAAAGTGGAACTATAAATTTGATAGATGTAAATAAAATTTAATTATGTATAATGAATATTGTGATTAAATTTTAAGTTGATATGCAGTAATAGTGAAAGATGTTGATGATTGAAAACATTAGGATGACTGTGTCATCGTTTGTAGTTTGGAGGCAAAGGTGTCTTGTCTTAGACGATTATTGATTTTAAGTGGAGAGGAGTCAACTATAGAGCAAAAGAATTGCGACGGTCAAGTGGTCTCCAGCTTGTATTGTGTAATAAGTGGCACATGATCTAGTAGAGTAATCGCAGAAAAAAATTGTAGAAAAATTATAGATTCAACGAATGTTTAAATCATACAAAAGCCAACATAATTTAATTCATTGAGGCCAAAATCGTTGAGAGCCTCCACTCTATAGAGCTCTACCACACTAGAAGATCAACATCAAATGTTAGTGTCCAGAGCTCCCTTCAGGACATGTAGCCCTTCTAAAGAAATACTCCTACGAACTCGGGTCCTTGGGATCTCGATGCTAGGGGGAGGATCTGAAGAAAAGCAAATAACCACAACAGTCAAGTTGTCGCAGGTGTTGCGCTTCAATGCTTCTCGCTTCAATGCTTCTCGCACTAGCTCTCGAGAACATTTCTCTGGATCATTGTGTTCCATAAGTTCCTTCCGGGTTATGGTCACCGCGCATTGGCTGCTCATAACATCCCAAAGGACATCGCAACCCATTATCAAAAATTCGTCTTCTTTCGTTAAGATCGTCTCCTGCAACTCTGGTTCAGCTATGAGCGGATTGGAAGAACCTTTAGGGCCCTTCATGTGCCAGTCACCAAGAGCCCTTGCTACAGATAGTTGACCATTGAGATAGCCGTCGGAAACACTGCCTCCTAGCTTTTCAATTCTAAGTTGTTCGGTCTTGCAGTTGGGTTTATGGTCTCTCGAAAGCTCAATAGCTCGACCACTCTTCCCTAAGACAGCCCGACAATCACCTGCGTTAGCAATTAGCAGTGACCTGCAAAGGAAATTGGAGCACCAGCATATCAATTATATGTGCAGATTCTTACCGAAAGGTGTCTAGGGGGCTTTCGAACTTTTGCACCATTGGAGATCTCTGATGACTCTCCGTTGTCACCGCCTAGCGAAAATCCATTGTCTTTGCTTCTGAGATTTCTATCCAACATCGTCAATGGAGGAGAGACTTCCGTGCCCGATGCCATAATCCTTCACAGGTCACGTGATTCCTAGAAAAACTTCCGTGCCCAGTGCTCATACAAAGTTGCCCGATCCAGAAGTCAACCCCAACGAATTGAAATGTTAAGTAGAACAGATCAGCTCTAAATCTCAACTGAGAAAACAACTAGACAATTGGAAAATCAAAGCTACCAATTTTAAACAACATCCAATAGGACTTCCGAACTCAAACCAAAATCTGCAACACATATGCTTCATTTTAGGGAACCCTAATAAAAAAAACCTGAACTTTGACACTACATTGCTCTACACTTGCATGAAACTCAACCAAAACTCACCAATTTTGTAGCTTTAGTAACAGAGACACAACTGATGCAGAGATCGAGGCAGGAAAACTAAGTCAGTCCACAATAATCACCACGATGCATGAAATCTGAAAGGAGACCCGAAATCAATCTACGAAGAGGTGCTCCAGCGGCTTTCCCATCGTCTCGCGTAGCAGAGGTCGCTCCTGCCTTCTATTTCCATCGGAGGTGGAGAAATAGACGAGAGCGATTAAGGGAGAAAACGACGACAGGGTTAGGGCTTGGGGGAAAAATCGCGCGAGAGAGGTGCGCGTGAGAGAGGGCGCTGCGTGTTTGGCTTCGCTGATCGCACGTGCTGCGCACGCGATTGGGGTTTTTATAGGCACGATGTGGTCCAGGAGGGGACCAGGAATCCGCGGACCAGATGATCCGCGCCGCCTCTCCTGGGAGGGACTCGGATATCGTAACAAGGGAATCGTTCTTGCCCGGCCGATTTGACAACACAGCTTCTTCAACCCCCGTATCTGCCACGGGATATTCAACCCCATCAGTATACAATTCAAAGAACCACAGATGATATAGAAACAATTCCCCATAAAATAATAAGTTGCACATAGACACCCTTAATAGAGAAGAGAGATCTAACCTCTGTAAAGGTCTCCATTGCACTCCAAAGCATGCTCGTGAAGCAACAAATTCATCACACTTTGACCAAATATTCCCCTAATAAAATCAAAATCAGACTGCCACAAGCTCTTCGAGCAACAAATTCATCACTGACCAAATACTCCTATAGGATACATAGTAAGAAAAATACTGAATGAAGCAAAAAAAACATCAATTAAATCAAATTTCCATTCGGAGAATGAAACAAGGATCAGAACTACTCATTTGGTTATTAAAGTCACAATCTAAGAATACAACACAAGTCCTTAAATTCAATGCCAGCCTCTATTCGAGAAGCTATATTATTCGATCCTTGAAAATTATAACTTAACAATTATGACCGCCGCTATATCACATAAAGTACAATATCTTAACGGAAGTTAAAGATCATGCTAAAGAGCTCAGCACTCGTAATAATCGATTCAAGTTGTATCTGCAAACGCCAACTGCGAAAATCCTCTTGTGCAGACCTGTAAATAAATAATAGAAGAATAAAGAAATAAACTATTTACTTTAAAAGATTATAACATGATTATTGTTCCTTAGCTTAATTCTTCATATACAGAAGAAAAATAAGAGTGTGGTTGACTCTTGAACATAAAGTACAAGTTAGTTATTCTAGGATTAACGGCTAGTTATAATTTGAAATTTGAGGATAAAACAATATTATTCAGAGTTTATGTAACCAAATATGTACACTCTTTTAGAAATATAATAATTGTTCGCATCGTCAATTAGCCTGGTGTCCAAAATAACTATTAGTCCTAGCCATGGTATGTATCGAATTTCACAAATTATGATGCCCATCTAGATTATTGTTAACAATGCTATGCAAATTAAGATCACAAAGTTTAGATATTACAAAAATTAATGAGATCAGTCGTAGCAACAGGTTCAAAAATAAACCATCACAGGGACGTACAAAGACAATAAATTAGTAACTATTTTGGACAAGAAACTGGCAATTGACTATGTCTATTTTTTTAAAAAAAAGTTTATATGCATTATTATAATTATTGATGTGACTATTAGTTGTTACAAGCCTCAATGTTCATATCATGATAAACAATTAACCTTATGTTTTTGTCTTATTGTACATTTAATAAGTTTTAAACAAAGAACAGATTCTAAAAAACAATGATTAACAGCCTATGATGGCATAGCAGCAAGGTTAACCAAAATGAGCATTTCAATCCTCAAAATTACTTGAGCGCTAGAACAGAAAATGTAAAACAACGGCATTACTTGGAAATAGGAATTTGACAGTTTACATCATGTTGAGGGTGATATCATGAAAATTTGTACCATTTCCTAACCATAAACATTTATGGTTTGACAAAGGGGTAATGCAACTAAATCAAGTATTGGTATAAATTACACGAAAAGATATTTGAATAATATTAGCATACCAGTCCAGGGTAATGAATGATCAATGTTTTCCTTGCCTTTTATTTGCAGAATGGTGTGTCAAAAATTTCTGACTAGGAGTAACATGATCATCCTGTGAGAATGAAGCATGTAAGAACTTAGTACAATACAGGTGCTTTTTAACTAGCAACTTAAAAGTCAATTTAAACAACAAAATGAAAAGATCAAATTAACAATAGCACATAAGAATGCTTATACACAACTTCAGAAGGATTAATGTCAAAGAATAAATTACAAGCTCAACATTCTCTAGGCTAAATTGCCTGCTTCTATGGAAGGAGTTTTGTTGATGGATGTTATTCATAACTAATAATATCCTTTCTTAGTATTGTATATACCAAAGATAGAAGGAACCCATTGCAACTTGCAAGTAACAAGAAAGCAACACTGTAGAAACAAAAACTGTATTATTGAAAAGTAGTTCAATTGTATGTATAAAACCCACCAAGTGTAAATGAATGTCACTGTAATATAAGGATAACAATTTTAAGAATTTAGCCTTAATATCCTACGAGTTACTCCAGTGAAATAGAGCTAAAAAATACCATCCTTCACACATATGGTAAGTTGGTAACTATATCATCAAACAAATGAACGATAATGGCTTCTTGTTGAATGAATCCGACAAAGACAGAGCAAAATGAAACATAAAGTACCATCTATTCTAACTAATAATCTGAACAGACATTAATTTGTCGAGCAATAGCATGGAGATTGAACATTAAACGGAGCACCTACAAATTCCCTAAGGATGAGATTTGGTGAAGTTTTAGATATCACAATAACCTAACTTTCCACACAGTTTCATGTAGATGTCATAAAATGATATGTAGATAAACTAGTCAGCATGGCAACTACGGAGACTGGTAGTGAATTATCTCCAGGCACCCTAAACAAATTTAGGTAACCCAAAATTAGTTGGGATATAGAACCTATTTTCAATGTTCTCTGTTTAGCTGAAACAGGTATCATAGACAATCACCTGAGTACCAAATGATGAGCTGCTAATTTTTCAAACTGCTTACAAATGGATAATGTCTGGCAAAAGCTTAGGCAATTGGCTAAATTCCAAAGCATGCACTTTTCTATATCAGCTGCATAATTTCCATAAGTTACTGTACGGAGTAACAAAAGGATACATGTTTGGTTTTTAGTTGAAGATGGCCAAGACTCTATGCAGTTTCATTTAACAAGATAACTTTGGATCATTTATTTTATGTGCTTAAACATATCATAGAAACAAAGATGAATACATTGCGGAAGCAACTTTTCTTCATAGATTTCAGCTAGTTGCATATAATGATAGAATGTGTACCTTTTGAATTTTTTATTTATGCAGTGTGATTGATAAGGCAACAAGAATGAAATTACATCCAAAATATTTATGGGAAAGAAACCTAGCTTGTCCAAGGGTCATCCATGAAAGTATGGTCAAAAATCTACAACGTAGATAAGTATTTGTTGTTGTCATCTATGAAAGTTATGGTAGAACTAAAAAGCAATCTTGGATATGTTTTCTCAGCCTTTAGCAATCATCTTTACCGATTCGAGCATTTTATGTTCTAGGCACTATATATGCGCCTATGACTTTTATATTTATTACACAAGAATTTAAAACCTCTTCGATGTTCGAGGAGTCAACATAGCACCTATATCACGGAGACCTGACAACTTTGACCTCAAAACAGAAGGTCAATTGGAAGGTGAAATTCTATGAATTTGCTCTCACTTTTTATCTCCATCTATACTTCATAGATAGATAAGCCCTCCAAGGATTCACTACCAATAAAGTGTTAGTTCATATTACAAGGTCTACATCTGAGAAACAAGAGCTATAGCGTTTTGAATCCAAAATGCAATATTGAAAATAGAATAGCTCTCTCCCATCCAAAGATTAATTCTTATGAAACCATCTTTTTCACAACTACAAGCCCACTTCAAAACAAGATACTAAACTTTTGCCTCACCAACTTTATGTGCAACACTCCTATGTGATCATCCAAACTCTATATACGGGTGTGGTGAGATGAAATATATACTCAGGAATCTATCACGCTACACACGAGTATTCAAATAACAAGGATGGAACTAGGCACAAACTGTTAAAAAAGAACAATAACAAGTTTTAAAAAAAGGGTTTCAAAAGCACACACACAAGTAATTAATCCAAACTAGTGAGCTCACCTTATTTAGAGAAGCAGCTGATTCAGATTGCATCATTTGGTTTGATAGATGACCAAGAGACTGGAAAGTATCCACGGCATCCAGAGTAAGTTCCCAACCACTGACAACTTCTGAATTATTTGATGCGGATCCAGTGTCACTGCTACAACCAGCAGCAGCTACATTTCCATTAACCCATGGGCAATAGCAGTTGTGGTGCTTAAGTGGATCAAACTCTTCATTATCTATATAATATCCATTTTCACCATTAGATGTTCCTGAAGCAACAAAAAAACAACAGTGCTTGATGAACTGAAATAAGATAGCTCAAAAACAAATGGTGCAATCATAGATCACCAAAAGTTACCATAAGCACAATATGCCATAAATAAATTGTGAAAATTATGATATTTCCTGAAAGATACAGAGTATTTCTCTGATTTTCCGTGAATGCTAGAGTAAACTAAAAGCAATATTTTTAATATCGATCTCCAAGTTAGCACAAGTCAAATATTAATTTATATAAGTGAAGTAAAACTGAAGAAGACCTACAAAATGTGGAGGACGAATTTGTCATTCAACATTTCTGCCAGTGTCATATCAAGTTTCAGTAATTTTAGTTTCTGCTATTTATTTTGATTATAAACTTCATAAGAATAGAAAGGACAAGCTGCTAGAAGTTATCACATAAGTTCTAGTCACTAGTAGATAAATTTTCTCAAGCAAGATTCACATGGAAGGAATGAACTTAGTACTAAATCGTAGACTCGTTTGAGTTTCATATGATATAGATAGGGGTTTCAACCGAAATCTAGTATTAATTTTCTGAGGTGGGATGCAATGGGGTTTAAGTGAAATTGATATGTTCACTGTGGCAGTTGGAACAAGACTCAGCAACATTCTTAAGATACACAGATTAAAAGCAAGGCAAGTAAAATAAAGCACACAAGGTACACAGACTAAAATTAGAAATTTTGAGAACTAAGGCACTGCAAGTTAAGATGCAACTACAACCAACTTTTTTTTATTTATCCTTGTCAAATGAAAAAACATACCAAAGATAAAGGGAATAGATATCAAGTACAACTATAAGGTAAAAGCTAAGATATAATGATTTATGGGAATCAAAAAGGATAAATAAAACCCAAGATGAGATACCTATCCTAATTCCAGGAATATTGCCAGACATCATGAGTTCATATTCATCAGTAATTGGCACATTGCCCCTCTGAGTTACCTCTTCTTTGGATACTTCATATGCCGAGTGTATCATAGCATTGCAAGAAAGTGAAGGATGTGCACTGTTCTCTGGACCTAAGGTGTGACTTACCTTCTCACCACTTTCAACTGAGTCAGCTTTATGTGAACCATAAACCTTTGAGCCACTGTCAGCTCTTCCAACTGATTGAGAGATCATCTCCTGGCTATAGCCATGAGGATCTTCTCTAATGACTGGCCCTCGAAGAGACTCATCCACCAGTGCAGGTCCTGGGGTGGACTCACCAGTTTGCCCTAAATTCTCTGTAACATCCGCAATGGGTTCTGCATCACCTACAATACTCTCTGGCCTATGCACAGAAATATCCGTTCCATGAATTTCAGCTTCATGACTTGCACCCATACCAACACTTCCAGCACTAATGCCTAGACTTATCCTCTCCCGCGCATAAGCAGTGATAGTTTCTGCATTTACAATTTCTTCCCCATCAACAGTACTGCTACCCCCAACTTCCCTAGCAACACTTGCAGCTGCATGTTGTATGTATGCATTTTGCTGAATTTGATTACTAGAATCCAAAGCATCATGCATATCAAGATTCCTATGCATGGTAGGTGAAGGAAATTGAATATCTGCAATATCTCCAGGGTAATTTTCAACACTTTCCATGGAATCTTCTTCACCACTACAAATCACATCCATTGCGATAACAGACGAAGCACGAGCAGAATCTCTGTGAGACGGGAGGCCAACACCCATGTCACTCTCTTCTTTGGATTCAACTTTGTTTGCATCAACAATATCAAAGCATAAATTGCGGCTGGGACCAGCACTAGATGAGCCCATCCTAGATAATGGATGATATGTATCAAAAATATCAAACCCACGAGCCCGTTTGTTAGGTCCGCCTGAATATTGTGTGCCATCATCAACTTCATCTCCATCTCGATCAATAACAGATCCTTCTATACTGTCAGCATGCAAAATTCTGTCTTGTGGCCTGTCAACAGTGCTCCCACCATCCTCCAAGCTACACTTCCTTGAACTTGGACCACATGACTCATAAGATGCTGCCCGATCTCCAACCTCACTTCCAGTAGGCTGGCCAATTATCAGATCCCTTCCCATACCACCATCGTCAAAACGCTCAGGCATTACTGGCAGGTCAGGATTATGGGACGGCAAACCAGCTGCTATAGTCAGATTCAAATCCACGCCAACAACTGGCTGTGATTTATCATCATCTGCAATTGCTGCTTCATCTCGTTCCTCAATGTGCTCCTTTCCCATAGCATCTGCAGCAACCCAGCCATTGATACCACTAGCAGCACTTACACCTCGTGTCAAAGTTAACTTTTTACCAACATCAGGGTTATCAGTATTTTTGGCACCAAATCGAGCAGAACGAGGCACTGTACAAAAATTGCAAATTCTGACAGTTGCACCACATAAGCTGCAATCAAGTAAAGGTGACCTTGTACTGTATTTTGGTTCTTCAATGGAGGCCTTCCCTTTTCCTCTTTCTTGATTTTTGGAAGCAGTCATTGCATTCTTACTAAGGATACAAAAATCAGCACAATCGTATTCATCTTCAGCACGATGGACTGACTCTGCATTTTTAGCAGATTCAGCAGAGTTTTCCTCACAATCTTGAATATTTGGAAGCCATCTAGGTTCCCATCCACAGAGACTAATAAGTTTTTGTGCCTACCATAGGAAGAAAGTCAAGTAAATGGAGATGGAGAGCATATAAGAATCTATTAAATGAGTTGCTACACTAAGAAATGTTTGGACATTGAAGAACTTACTTGCAAATGACCACAAGAGGAATAGTCCTGAGATACCTTTCTGCTTGTATTGTTATCATCTTTACAACCCAACTCCCCAGAAAAAAAACCACTAGGTTGCGCTAACATGTGATCAATCTTTGAGCTCCTGGTAAGCCTCATAGTCTCAATAGCAGATGAAGCTACCACTGGAAGGAAGGGAAACTGCAAAAGGCCATCACAACGGTCTTTATAACCACCAATAATTGCTGATGGAAGCGTAGGAGGGAATTGCACCAAACTGTCAGTGCAGCAATTTCCTCTCCAAGAACAAGAATCTTTGTGGCCAGCATCAAGTTGCTCAGCAAATGCTTCCAAGGCCTGGTCAACTAATACAAACAAAAATATACATGAAGTTGAAAGAAAACCAAATTATCAATGTAAGAGAATATTTAGAATAATAAAAGAGATGTAGTCAATATGAGTAGATATTATGAAATTTTAATAAATATTTTTCTGAAAATTACCTTCTGTAGAAGTCCAAGATGCTAATACGGTAAAGGTAAGTTGGGCACCACAAGATTCACATTCAATCACATCTGTGTCAACATTAATCCATCCTCTCCGAGCACAAGATAGTGAACTTGCTCCCTGCAGATTTAGAATGTAACATGTGTTTATACTGAGCAACAAGGCATCAATATTTGTTCTTCAATCAGAATAAAAAAAGTCAACATCAAATAGCAGGGAAACATATTGGGAGATGAGAAAGACAAGGATTTTAGGGTAGAAAAGGACTGCAAAACACTATGATATTATTTTGTATGTATAAAACTGATAACTGAGTGTGACACATATTCCTCTGCTGGAATTCCCAAAGATATTTTAAACTTGTTTGAAAATTGAACGCATGCAATATGCATAGACTAACCTGGATAAAAAATCACAAATTTCATTGCAGGGATTGAGATAACAGGACAAGTTTTAATGGAGATGAGACTGATTTGAATAGTTCAATAACACCAAAGATAAAGAAGTCAACTAATCGCCCTAAAATCAAATTAACATAAGAGAGAGATTTCATTGACAGGTGATTGTGAATGGTCTTGTGCTCAATAGCTTCTTTCTAGCTATTTGGAGTGTATTTTCACCTAATCATATTTATTTTATAATTTATTATTAAAAATCATCACATGATATTTCAAATCAACCGCTAGCCAATTTTTTGCGGCATCAAGTCCAAAAATGCATGAACAAAAGAAGCCAATTTCTGCAATAAATGTCAAGAACGAAAGGATGATGGTGCTATATAAAAATTTCCACAACACATGTACACAAATTTTCACTATTGAGTTTTGCAAGGAAGAACATTAAAAAAAAAAAGACAAACATTAGCACATAAATATTGAACAAACTCAACAACTAGATCAAAACTCAGTCGAAAAGTTCAGAAAGCCTTGATTACTAGCCTTTGGTTTTGCAGACCAATTTGAAGGCCTGAACGTGGCAAGACGACGAAGTAGGTCCCCCCGTTCCCAGGGTCGGCATGAAGGTTCTGAAGTTCCCAGAGCAGAGCCAGAAGCACTTGTGCTCATTGAAGTACGAGGCGGGGGGCCAACACAAGATAAAGACCCAACCTTGGAACCCTGGATGCCACCAAGCCGATCAATGCTGGTTGCATTTGTTGGAACAGCAGGAGAGGATGCCCCAACAGAACTATAAGAAGTGACAATATGCTTGAGAAGAAGATAGTTACATTTCATTTCTGAAATGCTTCAGTATAAAATATAATCTGTTGAATATCCATGTTAAACTAAAGGTTCATTCAAACAACATTGTCTTTAAAATAGAATTGATGATGCAAAAGAAATATGTATTTATTGTTCCCTATTTATATGATGTGTAATTATACAGGGAAAAGAAAAATAGGAATACCCAATCTTATGAAAACAGGCATTCAACCTATTCAGAATAGAATATGAAAGATTCTCCTAATGTCTTCTTTAAAGGGACAACAAACAATCATTTGAATCTCACATATGGAGGTTCTGCTTTAATATGGATTACTAACAATCAAGGTTTAAAATCTCGACCCGTGCCGAGGTTTCGGTCTTAGACCAGAACGATACGGTTTCGATATCATATCGTGCCGTGCCGATACAGTTTCGGTATTTTTTTATATATAGTCATTATTAGATAAATATGTTTATTGTGTATAATTTAAAAATAAGTTGTATATTGATTTTATATAAGTTTTCAATTATTGAACAATTTAATATTATTAGAAAAAATAATTAAATATAGTTTTTTTAAAAGAAATTAATGTATCAATAATTCGAATTAAAATTGATACATCATAATTATATAAATTAATTGGTTATTCATTTAATTATTATTAATTTAATTAACATATATTTAAAATAGTAAAAAAATTCACCATATCAATTGTAAAAAATAATTAAAAAATCAGAATATAAATCTGATTTATAAATTTTTTAAAAATTTTTAAATAAAATTTAAAATAATTAATTTTTTATAATATCAATTAATAAAATTTATTGATTTTTTAATTTTAAATATATTATTAATAATTTTAGTGGGAATTGTATGAATTAATTAATTATTTTCAAAAAAAAAATTGGTGCGGCGACGGAGACCTCGCGCGAGGCTTCCGGCGACAGCGGAGGACTCGCGCGAGGCTTCCGGCGCCAGCGGAGGCCTCGCGCGAGGCTTCCTGGGCCGGCAGACGCACGCCGTGACCCCGGCGGACGCACGCCGTGACGTCGGCAGACGCCACTCGCCGCGTGATGCATGCCGTGACGCTCGAGTCGCGAAACTCTTGCCCTCCTCGAGCCGGTTTCGGCGCACCAGCGGAACGGTAAATTCCGCTGGTGCTGCCCGAAACCAATCGGCACCCAAAACCTTGCTAACAATCACATATAGTAAATAATCCGTCATTTGAATCTCTCCTAAACCTAAGAAGTAGTTTATCCAAGCACAAAATCATATGCATACTTCTTTCCTAACCAAGACATAATTGCTCCCACAAACAAGTTTGGAATAAGTTATGATGTGAAAGAGCAGTTCAAAGGGCGTGTATGCTTATACAAATTCTCTTTACTAAATAGCACTAGGATATGAGTAGTTAAATAATATAATTATTTCTACAAGCATGCAAGTTTCTAAGAAAATAGTTTTGTACTGAAGCAACTATTGTCAAAAGCAAGGTTTAAAATATCGCATCGTGTCGCCCTGCACGAGCAAAAAAACACCAGCACGCCCAAAGTACAGCTGCCACAGAGGCGTCGTGCGCGCATCACAGAGGCCACGCTTCCGCTCGCTAACCAAAATCAGCACCGACACACCCAAAGTACCGCGGCCACAAAGGCGTCACGCACACATCATGGAGGCCACGCGACCAGCAACCGCCGGAAAGGCCACTTGCAGGCCCCGCAACCATCGTGAAGGCCATGCGTGGGCATCGCGACCGTTGCGGAGGCCACACACAGGCTCCGTGGCCTTCGTGGAGGCCATGCATGCGCCCCGTAGCCACTGCGGAGGCCACGTGCGAGCCTTGCAGCCACCACAGAGGTTTCGAGATGGCCTCGCAGCCGTCACGGAGGCTTCATGAGGGTCTCGTGGCTACCACGAAGACCTTGTGAGGATCTCACGACCGCCGCGAATGCCTCGCGATGGCCTCGTGGCTGCCACAAAGGCATCGTGATGGCCTCACTACGGTCGTAGAGGCCACACGCAGGCCTCACGACGGTGGCAGAGGCCACACACAAGCCTCACGACCTCCACAGAGGGCTCGCACAGGCCTTGCGTTCGCTTGCAGCGCTGCTTTTAATCAAAAGGTTGCATTGATAATTTTAATCAACTCCTAGCTATAGTTAATATAATTTAAATAATCATAATTAAACTCTAATAAAACTATTCTACTAATTTAATAGATATTTTTAAAAAAATTATTCGTATTTTTTGAATATTTAGATTAATTTTTTGTCTTTAATTTATATATTGTATATTTAAAAAATATCGAAATCATACCGACACAACACGGTACCAAAACTGTATTGTTCCAATCTAGGACCGAAACCTTGACACGGGTTGAGATTTTAAACCTTAGCCAGAAGTGTTAATGAAAGTTGTAGTTGCACTTGTAAATATCATCTCTCCAATCTTGATATAAGAGAAGTCGTAATTTCCACTCAATAAAAGTTGACAAAACATAAGTTGCCTAAAATCCTAAGACAATTTAGTGGTACAATGAAGAATCCTAGAATCAAACTTGACACAAAATGTGGATTGACCAAGCTAAACAAGTTAAAGGATGAGACAGAATTGGCTACTTGTATTTAATACCTAAACATTTAGCTCAAAAACAAATATATAAATTGGGTTGTCCTATTCAAAAATGCAGTAAGATTCCAATGAGTTTAAAGAATCGACAATTACATTGGGATATGTTATATACTACAAATAAGATTCATTAATAGATTGACAAAAAGATATAAATAAATCCAACTATTTGATTGACTTAACTCGTACAACATGAGTATACCAATTGAATATGAACGAACTACATCCATGTAGGAATAATTGGTGTTTTACATGATTCCACAATTATTAGTATGCTAATAGAATAATTAAAAATTGGAGAAATGATAATCCCAATGGTTCGATAGACATGCGATCAAAGGCCTACTTCATAGTAGTGGAAATTTAGCAATAATATTAAAACATAAGCACTTCTTTTTCTATCTGACATTTCACCCATGTGGGCCTGACCATATACTGAAAATAAGGAAAGAGCGTATGGTTGTGGTTGTGAGAGAACCATAGTGGTTTGCATGGCACTCATATAACCTCATGAAATCCACCCGTCATTAAGATCTCATGGTTGATTTGAACTTCAACCGGTATCTTGGGATGCAAACCACTAATGAACAAGTCCATTTCTTGATAAGAAGAATACTAAGGAAAGAGCATTTCAAATTGTGAATGACAAATATCAACAGCTTCAAATTAGCATGATTTGACAAGTTCACTAAAATTGCTCCCTCATATGGATGGACCAAATCAAAGTTGACAACATTCCTTAATGAGGTGGATACCAACCAAGTGCATCTCAATTGGTGATAGTAATAATTGTGCCAATGGCTCAAGAAAATGAGAGAAGCATCGTTGTTTTCTAATGAGGAAATTTCAACTACAATTGTTCAAAGCTATACATAAAATGAATTAGACCCTCTTCATAAGAATAGGATGGTGGTGCAGCTCGGCACTATGTTGTTTGCAATTAAAGCCACAACAAGCCATCCCACATGTGCACATGAGTCAACATCATGGTCCTAATGGTTATTGTGAGCAAGTGATGTGGTGGCTCAAGCCGCAAGGCAAACCAATATTATAAAAGAATGCTCGGATAAGCAGGATGAAATATTGTTATCATAAACAAGCAAGAATACCGATGCGATTTAGAAGGTTGTGCTTATGAGAATGCAAGGAAATAGTGTGAGGATATGGAAACAAGATTGTTGCATGAAGGTTTGTTGAGGTGCCTCTATAAATTGTAAGAGGAACAATAATGAAAGTGGCTTCTAGACTGCAAGGTGGGGATTCAATTAGCTTGGAGACAACCACTTTAAGCGCTCACATGTCTTAATTATCTCAGCAGCTTGTGCATGATGTTCCACAGTTGACGAAGGAACACCACAAATTTTTGTTAGAATCCCATAAATTGTTGCCAAGCATAAATAAACAATTTTCAGCAACAAGTTGTTAGGTTCAACAATTCTAGATTTGAAATGACTTTCTAGTGCAGTTAGGATTCTAAACGTTATTTAATATTGAAAAGTTTAAAATTGTGTAGCTTGTCAAATTTTGATAGTTTGATATATTTGCTAGAAAATAAAAGAAGAAATTTAAAAGGTTATTTTAACAATAATGGCAAAATAAAGAGTGAAAGATTGTACAATAAAGCAGCATAACAATTGTTTCCTTTAATAAATTCCCTTTGAGCTTAAATGCAGAGATCCTCTCTTCTCAAAATCCAGAAGTGATGAGAGTTGAAATTTTATTTTCAGGTTTACATATTTTTTTCCTGAAATAGCATGACAGCGAAAGTAGCACTTTGCCATTTAAGAGTCGTTAATGGTTATTCATCTGCAATTGAGCCTTCTAGTTCTGCCTATATTGAAAAAGGCGACTTCATCAGAATTATTGTCTCCTTAAAACAAAACCTACAAGCAGAGCATGAAGTGGCTGCGTTAGTCAAACATTACACCATGAACGCCAACATTTGATCTAAAATTATAAAACTTCAACATCAAGAACAACAGACCTACGCATTCTCTTTGCCAGTGGAAGGAAAAAGGAGCCCATATTAGCAAGAAGAAGTTTCAGGTTTGGATTTTGAGCTTGAAGAAGCAACAAAAAATTGGGCTTTTAGCCATGGGTGGAATCCTAGTGCTTCAGATCGGAGAGTTATTGCAGAAGGAGACAAAATTGACAAGATACCGAAATTCGAACTACGAAACCCTAGGTAAAAAACAGCAAGCGATAAAGATGACGTAGAAAAAGAAGACCTCGCTGCTGGTGTCGGAGGAGGAGAAGAAGACCTAGCGAGCGCGACGGCGTCCGCCGTCCCCGAGCTAATCACCTCTTCCCGCATCCGCCTTTCTCCCTCCCTCTGAGAAACTAAAAATAAACGGAAAAGAAAAACTCGCTTCCCCTCGCTTTACTCGAGCGCCTTTTTATCGCCAACGATGCTAACGGCGTTAAGGTGGGTCCTTCAGTGGTAAATTAAAATATTAATTAGAATAATTTTTACTAATATTTTTTTTTATTTAATATATTTGTTTTTAAAATACTTTTGAGGAAATGTAAATAGAAACAACAATGTTAGCGAATTGAATTGAATGAAGATGATAAAATGTCTTTTTTTCAATAATCCAAGACACTTGAGCTTCACCTGATTAATATGGAAGGTAGATGATTTTCTTTTGATTTACCTATCATATAAATCTAAGAACAATTTTCAAAATTTATCAAGATCGACCCCAAAAATCATTCCTATGCAGATGCGAATATGAGGTCATAAAGTACTTAAAATATACAATAACAAGATTGAGAATCAAGAAAGAATCAGCTTTGCAAGCAGACACAACATAATTGAGAAAAATAAGACTCTAATAACATAATTGAGAAAAATAAGACTCTAATGACAACCGCAGAAAATATTTCTTATCGAAAATCTCTTGATTTGCTTCAATTAACAAACTGAAACATGAGGCAATAGATGTGTACCAGCAGAGAGCATTCCTGATCTAGTTACATTTAACTGACTATTTGATGTAACAGAAACCAAATTGCCCAGTAACACACTTCAACCAAAAATTACTTAATTTTTTAACTGATTGTCAGATTTAAGAAACACACTTAACAAGAAAAAACCACTAACTTCTCAACTTTATTAGCTAAATTTACACTCTTCAAGGGCATACAAATTCACAAGTCAAATTATATCGGTATGGCACGCACTATTACAATGTAGAATGTCCTATATGTCCCTGCAGAAACCGTAATATTTGGGGAATAGAGATTGATGTATCATTCTCAGCCTTGGTACACAATCTTGCCACGACAAGTAAGCTTCCAAGTTCTTTGGAATCATAATTATCACCAAGATCAGTGTCCACCATCTTGTGGATTGAATAGGCAAATCCAGATTCTTGGATCCAATGGACAATTTCAGCTTCATTAAGCAATGATTGCCCAGTGATAAGCTCAAGAAGTAGCATTCCGAACTGGAAAACAAGTCTCCTATTTCTCTGCTCAGTGTTATCTGTCGGAAACTTCAATTCCTACTATTACTACTAGTATTTGTATGCAAACACAGCAAAGCTATAAGTGTAAGAGACTGACCTTCAGAAGAAGTGATATTTGATTCACCGTTGCAGATTAAATCACAATCAACAAAGCCCACATCAGATAACTGAAACAAAAGTTCAATAGTAGCTACTACATAGTTCTTTTTCTACATAGCCAAAAGGTACATAAGCTCACATGAGAAAATATGGTTTCCAATAGAGGCATGGCGGAAAAAATTTACCTTCGCGACAAAGTTCTCATCCAAGAAAATGTTGTTTGAGTTGATGGACACATTGTATATAGGAGGTTCACAGAAATACTGAAGGTACTCCTGCATAATTAAGGGAATGTAAAATTTTGTTCCAATGAAAGTAAATTATGGATTGAAGATCTTCACTCCCAAGTATGGCTGTTGAGCATATCCCCTAAAAAAAATGCCATTCTGAGCAAATACCCACCAGAGCAGCTGCTATGTCAATAGCAATCTGTAATCTAGTTCTCCAGTTCAAGGGTGTTTTCAGTGGGTCTGTCAGAAGCAAGTAAAATCGTAAGAAATTGCAAGCAATGCTATCGATTTAACTAAACATAATCTTACCATGAAGGTAATCCTTCAGCCTTCCATTTTCCATATAGTCAAAAACAAGAAACCTAAGCAAAATATGGCATGATACAATGAGAAACTTCAGTATACTCAGACCTTATCAATTGGACTAATTGAGAGATAACCAAACCTATGCTAAGTAGTCATACCTGTCTTTGCCTTCACAGAACCCTTTGAGCTTGACAAGATGACGATGATGCAAGTGCCCCAAGAGTTGGACATTTTTCAAGAAGGAATTATTCTGTAGTTGGTGTGATCTTACTCTTCTAACAGCACCAATAAGTCCATTAGGAAATTGAGCTTTGTAAATTGTTCCCTGAGGACCACTTTCAAGAATCACACCGAAACCACTAGTTGCCTTATTGATCTGCTTGAATGTGAAACTCTTCACAAATGGTATGCCTTCATTAAGAAGATAAATCATTACCTAGCTGTCTATCAGTCCACAAATAATACAGGTACAATAGATAGTGAATTAAGAGCAATGATTAAATCATCTACCATTTGATTTGCGCTTAATGGAACTATTTAAGTGACAATTATCTAACAGGAAAAGGTCTTTAGGAAGCAATTTGTCCTGTATTCTCCTAATAACATCCTACTACTCCAAATCATTTCCTATAAATGCAAACTCAGTTAACTTGGAGTAAGAATCATCATATTGGAAATTAATTCTCTCTGATACTGTATGCCTTCAACAATTCTGCAAAATGGCATGTCCAGAAGAATAAAAGAGAGGAAATATTTCATCAATTAGACTGTATACTGAAACCATCTTTTACAATGTTTTTGAAAACCAGTTAGAAATTTATTAAACTATTAGTATTACGTAGACACTCTGAACCTTACAACTCAGTATATTGAAGAAAAGTGAGAATACAACAAATTCTATAAAGTTAGATGGTTTGAAATGAATCTGATCAGACCAGGTGTACAATGACTGATATCTCGAATATGTAAGAACAAATTCCAGCTTTTGAAGTTGTAGTGATCATTTATTACCCATCCTCCACACGCGTCCAATGAATTCTTCCGACACATCGAAGGAACAACCAAAGCCTGTAGGGGCAGCAAAAGCTGCTAAATTGGACTAAAAAGAAGAAATTGCGATTTTTTTTCAAAAAGAAAAGAAAATACTAATTTGGAAAACTCCGTTGGGATATTAAAAAAAAAAAGCAACTTCTCCAAGATATCTACGAGAAAGAATGAGCACAAGTTCGGCAAAATCCGACAATTATTGCCCGCAATTTCCGCCAAATTCTAACCACGGGAAGCAAAGCGCCAGCAAAAATCGGAACTTTACCTGACCTCGACCGCCACCGCCACCGCAAGATTAGAGCCTTCATCCGTCGGAGCAATCGGTGCTCCATCAGGGATCGATCCCAGACCGGAGTTTTCCCAAAGTGATTCAGAGTGACACAGCGAAGCGAGTTGGGAGAGAGAGCAGGAAAGGAGGAGGAGGAGGACAAAGGGAAGGCTCCAAGGCCAATCAAGATCGATTTGGTCCACCATTTATTTCTTCTCCACCAGAGAGAGAGAGGGATCAAGCGAGGAGGATCTTCTTTTCTTTAACCGCCAGCCAACCCACGTTCTACTTTAACTTCTTTTGCCACTCATTAACTGCACTTTCATTTTGCCTACAATTTATCATTTTCAAATTAAAATAATCTCTAATAAATTTTTTTCTTATCTTAAAAAATTAGATGCCTTTATAGCATATTAATATCTTCGTATTTAAATCTGGAGACTTTTTCAAGTTACTATAATTCAATTTGAAAGATAAATTTTAAAATAAAATATTAATTTTGGGACTAAATAAATTTTTTTTTAAATTTTATCCAAAATATCAAAAATAAATCAAATTTAATATCCAAAATATCTTTTCCTCTTTAAATCTCAAGCGTCATACACTATAAAAAATTTATTTTAATTAGACACTAAATCTAAAAAAAGTTGACCATGAAATGAGTCTCTGCAATTATTTTTCAATATATTTTAGTAATAAATTAAAAATTTTCATGAGATTGAATCTATTATCTTCAAAATTTATTTATTTAAAAATTAATACTAAATTATCATAAATAAATAAATAAATAAAAAGGAGGCCCATAAATTTTGAATAGTTAATATATCAACTCAAAAATATATCTCACTTATGTGAATAAAATTAAAAGGAGTTATCCAGCACGACGACAAGAAGTCCAATAAACTATCAAATATCCATTCTAAACCCCAACTATTGTGCTATGATATTTTTCTCATGTGAAATAAAAAATTTAGAACTTTATCTATTAGACGAGAATTCACTTACGCTTCCGATTGACCTAGTGGGCGAACAAGGAAAGGTAGCCTCCGAAATTAATTGAAATTAAGATCAGATAATAATTAAACTATCAAAATATATATATATATATATATATATATATATATATATAAATTAAAAGGGGAACTAATATTACTGTGATCTTTTAATTTCATCAGATTAACAAATGCCACTTTGTCTCTCTATCATTACTCTTCTTTATTGTTTGATTTACATTATCATTCTTGTTAAACTTGTTTTCTCTATTTTTTTCTTCATTTTCATATATATATATATTTTAAATCCCTTTATGCTCAAGAAATTTCAAAATAAGGAAACTATGACCTCACTCATGCTGTTACTTTTTACATCTTTAAAATCATATAACAAATTTAAACAATCTTCTAAATCATTTTAACTTAGAAAATGAAGACATTTAATGACTTTAGAAAATCTAGAAAACACATATGAGTATTTGTTTGTGAGATTAAAATGATTTGGATCTATGAAATAGTTTTGAATAAACCTATTATATGACTTAAAACTGATCTAAATTTGAAATGAAGACAACTCTAAATTAGAAACGGCAATTTACCAAAAGGCGCACCCAAAAATGGGTATTTACCAAAAGGCGTCCCATGGTTTCAATGTTACCAAAGGGCGCACATATTTTAGTAAACTTCCTCTTATACCCCTACTGTCAATCAAGTACTGCATGCAATTCTCTTTCCCTTTCTCTTTCTCTTTGTCAGTAACGAATTTCGAGATGGACGTACGTACCTTTCTCAAAAAGATGTTCCTTTATATTTTGATAATAATATTATGGAACCTTTCTCAAAATAAAAAAATATTAAAATTAATTAAAATATTTTTATTAAATAAAAACTAAAAGAACATTTCAGCCGCCCACGTTGGGCCTGAAATGATTCCATTTCAGGCCCAACGTGGGCCTGAAATGTTTCCATTTCAGGCCCAACGTGCCCAATATTAAGGGTCTTTTCTCGATTCTTTGTTATTACATTTTAACACCTCGGAGAAGTCCAAATAAATAATGGATAGCAAATTTGAACTCCTTGTAACCTCAGAAATCCACAGGAACTGAAATTTTTACAATCGGAGCTCTCTAGGTCAATCAGTGGCCTTTTGGAGTCATTGGGGCCTGAAATGTTTCCATTTCAGGCCCAACGTGGGCCTGAAATCTTTCCATTTCAGGCCCCAATGACTCCAAAAGGCCACTGATTGACCTAGAGAGCTCCGATTGTAAAAATTTCAGTTCCTGTGGATTTCTGAGGATACAAGGAGTTCAAATTTGCTATCCATTGTTTATTTGGACTTCTCCGAGGTATTAAAATGTAATAATGAAGAACCGAGAAAACATCACGTTGGGCCTGAAATGGGCACGTTGGGCCTGAAATGGAATCATTTCAGGCCCACGTTGGGCCTGAAATGGAATCATTTCAGGCCCAACGTGGGCCTGAAATGGTTCCATTTCAGTCCCAATGACCCTAAAAGGCCTAATGTGTCAAAATTCACTATTTGACCTAGAGAGCTCCGATTATAAAAATTTCAGTTCCTGTGGATTTCTGAGGTTACAAGGAGTTCAAATTTGCTATCCATTATTCATTTGGACTTCTACGAGGTATTAAAATGTAATAATGAAGAACCGAGAAGAAATCACACATTAGGCCTTTTAGGGTCATTGGGCCTGAAATGGTTGGACACCTATTGCATTGGTGATATCTAATATATAGATGTTTGGACACCTAAAATATCATCTCCTACCTCTGACCTCTCTATTCATATGAAATTTTCA
Organism: Boesenbergia rotunda; assembly: GCA_024364735.1. Taxonomy (NCBI): domain Eukaryota; kingdom Viridiplantae; phylum Streptophyta; class Magnoliopsida; order Zingiberales; family Zingiberaceae; genus Boesenbergia; species Boesenbergia rotunda. Next base: position 40,554 of record JAGFNQ010002435.1, read on the forward strand.
GAAATCCAGATATGGGAGGTCCATCAGAGAGTTTTGACCAAAACTCACTGATATTTCTAAACTACTCCTATTTGATTGGTGATATCTAATATATAGATGGTTGGACACCTAAAACATCATCTCCTACCTCTAACCTCTCTATTCATATGGAATTTTCAGAAATCCAGATATGGGAGGTCCATCAGTGGGTTTTGGTCAAAACTCACTGATATTTCTAAACTACTCCTATTTCATTGATGATATCTAATATATAGATGTTTGGACACCTAAAACATCATCTCCTACCTCTAACCTCTCTATTCATATGGAATTTTCAGAAATCCAGATATGGGAGGTCCATCAGTGGGTTTTGGTCAAAACTCACAGATATTTCTAAACTACTCCTATTTGATTGGTGATATCTAATATATAGATGTTTGGACACCTAAAACATCATCTCCTACCTCTAACCTCTCTATTCATATAGAATTTTCAGAAATCCAGATATGGGAGATCCATCAGTGAGTTTTGACCAAAACCCACTGATATTTCTAAACTACTCCTATTTGATTGGTGATATCTAATATATAGATGGTTGGACACCTAAAACATCATCTCCTACCTCTAACCTCTCTATTCATATGGAATTTTCAGAAATCCAGATATGGGAGGTCCATCAGTGGGTTTTGGTCAAAACTCACTGATATTTCTAAACTACTCCTATTTGATTGGTGATATCTAATATATAGATGGTTAGACACCTAAAACATCATCTCCTACCTCTAACCTCTCTATTCATATGGAATTTTCAGAAATCCAGATATGGGAGGTCTATCAGTGAGTTTTGACCAAAACCCACTGATATTTCTAAACTACTCCTATTTGATTGGTGATATCTAATATATAGATGTTTGGACACCTAAAACATCATCTCCTACCTCTAACCTCTCTATTCATATGGAATTTTCAGAAATCCAGATATGGGAGGTCCATCAGTGGGTTTTGGTCAAAACTCACTGATATTTCTAAACTACTCCTATTTGATTGGTGATATCTAATATATAGATGTTTGGACACCTAAAACATCATCTCCTACCTCTAACCTCTCTATTCATATGGAATTTTCAGAAATCCAGATATGGGAGGTCCATCAGTGGGTTTTGGTCAAAACTCAGTGGGTTTTCAAAAATATCAGTGGGTTTTGGTCAAAACTCACTGATGGATCTCCCATATCTGGATTTCTGAAAATTACATATGAATAGAGAGGTTAGAGGTAGGAGATGATGTTTTAGGTGTCCAAACATCTATATATTAGATATCACCAATCAAATAGGAGTAGTTTAGAAATATCAGTGAGTTTTGACCAAAACCCACTGATGGACCTCCCATATCTGGATTTCTGAAAATTCCATATGAATAGAGAGGTTAGAGGTAGGAGATGATGTTTTAGGTGTCCAACCATCTATATATTAGATATCACCAATTAAATAGGAGTAGTTTAGAAATATCAGTGGGTTTTGGTCAAAACTCACTGATGGATCTCCCATATCTGGATTTCTGAAAATTCTATATGAATAGAGAGGTTAGAGGTAGGAGATGATGTTTTAGGTGTCCAAACATCTATATATTAGATATCACCAATCAAATAGGAGTAGTTTAGAAATATCAGTGAGTTTTGACCAAAACCCACTGATGGACCTCCCATATCTGGATTTCTGAAAATTCCATATGAATAGAGAGGTTAGAGGTAGGAGATGATGTTTTAGGTGTCCAAACATCTATATATTAGATATCATCAATGAAATAGGAGTAGTTTAGAAATATCAGTGAGTTTTGACCAAAACCCACTGATGGACTTCCCATATCTGGATTTCTGAAAATTCCATATGAATAGAGAGGTTAGAGGTAGGAGATGATGTTTTAGGTGTCCAACCATCTATATATTAGATATCACCAATCAAATAGGAGTAGTTTAGAAATATCAGTGAGTTTTGACCAAAACCCACTGATGGACCTCCCATATCTGGATTTCTGAAAATTCCATATGAATAGAGAGGTTAGAGGTAGGAGATGATGTTTTAGGTGTCCAACCATCTATATATTAGATATCACCAATCAAATAGGAGTAGTTTAGAAATATCAGTGGGTTTTGGTCAAAACTCACTGATGGATCTCCCATATCTGGATTTCTGAAAATTCCATATGAATAGAGAGGTTAGAGGTAGGAGATGATGTTTTAGGTGTCCAAACATCTATATATTAGATATCACCAATCAAATAGGAGTAGTTTAGAAATATCAGTGAGTTTTGACCAAAACCCACTGATGGACCTCCCATATCTGGATTTCTGAAAATTCCATATGAATAGAGAGGTTAGAGGTAGGAGATGATGTTTTAGGTGTCCAAACATCTATATATTAGATATCATCAATGAAATAGGAGTAGTTTAGAAATATCAGTGAGTTTTGACCAAAACCCACTGATGGACCTCCCATATCTGGATTTCTGAAAATTCCATATGAATAGAGAGGTTAGAGGTAGGAGATGATGTTTTAGGTGTCCAACCATCTATATATTAGATATCACCAATCAAATAGGAGTAGTTTAGAAATATCAGTGAGTTTTGGTCAAAACTCTCTGATGGACCTCCCATATCTGGATTTCTGAAAATTTCATATGAATAGAGAGGTCAGAGGTAGGAGATGATATTTTAGGTGTCCAAACATCTATATATTAGATATCACCAATGCAATAGGTGTCCAACCATTTCAGGCCCAATGACCCTAAAAGGCCTAATGTGTGATTTCTTCTCGGTTCTTCATTATTACATTTTAATACCTCGTAGAAGTCCAAATGAATAATGGATAGCAAATTTGAACTCCTTGTAACCTCAGAAATCCACAGGAACTGAAATTTTTACAATCGGAGATCTCTAGGTCAAATAGTGAATTTTGACACATTAGGCCTTTTAGGGTCATTGGGACTGAAATGGAACCATTTCAGGCCCACGTTGGGCCTGAAATGATTCCATTTCAGGCCCAACGTGGGCCTGATATGGTTCCATTTCAGGCCCAATGTGGGCCTGAAATGTTTCCATTTCAGGCCCAACGTGCCCATTTCAGGCCCAACGTGATGTTTTCTCGGTTCTTCATTATTACATTTTAACACCTCGGAGAAGTCCAAATAAACAATGGATAGCAAATTTGAACTCCTTGTAACCTCAGAAATCCACAGGAACTAAAATTTTTACAATCGGAGCTCTCTAAGTCAATCAGTGGCCTTTTGGAGTCATTGGGGCCTGAAATGGAAAGATTTCAGGCCCACGTTGGGCCTGAAATCTTTCCATTTCAGGCCCCAATGACTCCAAAAGGCCACTGATTGACCTAGAGAGCTTCGATTGTAAAAATTTCAGTTCCTGTGGATTTCTGAGGTTACAAGGAGTTCAAATTTGCTATCCATTGTTTATTTGGACTTCTCCGAGGTATTAAAATGTAATAACAAAGAATCGAGAAAAGACCCTTAATATTGGGCACGTTGGGCCTGAAATGGAAACATTTCAGGCCCACGTTGGGCCTGAAATGGAAACATTTCAGGCCCACGTTGGGCCTGAAATGGAATTATTTCAGGCCCAACGTGGGCGGCTGAAATGTTCTTTTAGTTTTTATTTAATAAAAATATTTTAATTAATTTTAATATTTTTTTGTTTTGAGAAAGGTTCCATAATATTATTATCAAAATATAAAGGAACATCTTTTTGAGAAAGGTACGTACGTCCATCTCGAAATTCGTTACTGACAAAGAGAAAGAGAAAGGGAAAGAGAATTGCATGTAGTACTTGATTGACAGTAGGGGTATAAGAGGAAGTTTACTAAAATATGTGCGCCCTTTGGTAACATTGAAACCATGGGACGTCTTTTGGTAAATACTTATTTTTGGGTGCGCCTTTTGGTAAATTGCCGAATTAGAAAAGATAAATGAATAGGAGTATTTGTATGTGATTTGAAGCAGTACAGATTTATATAATAGTTTTATTTAAATTATTATATGGTTCTAAACTGTTCTAAATTATTATTAAAAAATAATGATATACCGCAACTCCAAAGAATCTAACGAAAATTTGTAAGTCTAACTTTATTTTAGAGGAAATATAACTATTTGAGGACATATAGCAATTTTGACAAAATTATTATGTGGACTTATATTTGTCTAAATATGAAAGGTAATGAATTTTATGCTTTTGTGTGAAATAGATCGATTTAGTAATTTTTCTTTAAATTTCATGTATATTTAAAATGTTCAAAATTAGAAAAAATTATATATTTTAAAATTTGTAAATCATGGTTAGTGTGAGTGAAGGACAAAGATATAATTTAGATTTATTATAATTATAATTTTATGGGTTGTACAGTCGGTATCTACATGTAGGGATGAGCAAAAATTCAGAAAAACCGAATTAACCGAATCGAATCGACCGAATTTTGGAATTCGGTTCGGTTAATTCGGTTTTCGATTTTTTTCTCGAAATTCGATTTGGTTTTCGGTTAATTCGGTTCGGTTTTCGGTTTTCAATTTTGTAATTCGGTTAAACCGAATAAGAATATTAATTTAATTTTTTTATTTAAAAATATAATTAAATTAAATAAAATCTTGATTTTTTAATTAAAATCGAATAAAATTTTAAAAGTTCGGTTATATCGATTAATTCGGTTAAAAACTGAATTAACCGATATTTTATCGGTTCGATTTTTTTGGTTTTTATTAAGAAATTCGGTCGGTTCGATTTTGTTGAAAAATTTTAGTTTATTCGGTTTTCGATCTATTCGGTTCGATTTTAACCGAATACTCACCCCTATCTACATGATTATTTATTATAATAAATTTTAAGGTCAATTTTAAGAGATAAAATATGCCCTAGAGTAAAATATTTTTTGATTTATCTGACTAGATACTAAAAAAAAAATTCTTTTAGCAATTAAATTAAATATAATTTTTCTAAATAACATCACAAGAATAAGAATATGAAATAATCCTTAGCTTAAAGCGAAATCAAAGAACAACTTTTTTTTCCATGTGGCTGGAATCTTCTTGGTCTATAATTTAGTCTTCCAAGTTCCATCCTATTATTCTCTTTGTTTATTTGTTGATCATGTAAATTACTTTTACTTTAACACAGTTTCATCATTAACTCTTATAATAAATTCTTAAATGTACAAAAACAAATTGAAATGATGAACTATAGAAATTTTAGTGGTTAATTATACAACAAAAGTCCATATTGTTGGGGTAATCTGTGGTCCAGTATGATCATATGTTTTGATGTTTGGGCAAAGAGTTTAAGTTAGGTTTACTCTTATATTTTGATATGTGTATTTAAGTGTGCAAGTTTGCAGGATACATATGGACTTAGCTGGACGACTTCGGATACGGTGAAGGATGACATGGAGGCAAGCCGTGAGCTTGTGTGCGCATCCGAGGGACCATGAATATAGCAGGGACGATGAGCCGAGGGAAGCGAACTTTGAGGCATGGGTGAAGGATGACATAGAGGCAAGCCGAGGGTTTGTGCGTGCATCTGAGGGACGGGAGCCAAAGTCGAAGAGGGCTTGAAGGCAACAGGTTGAGGCTGCTGGTGAAGAGTCAGCTGAGTCGTAAGGGTTCGAGTGTTGAGTGAATTGTACTCGTGAAATCCTAGGGTTCGAGTGCTGAGGAAAATGTACTCGGGAAGGGGAAACCTTAGGTTTAGGAGTGGATCAGTCGACTGGCGTTTGGGCAGTCGACTGATAAAGTCCACAGAAAGATAAGTTGACTGCTCTTGGATCAGTCGACTGATGGCACTTGGAAATTCGAACGTTAAGCTATAACGGTCGAATCTAAGTGGGACCAATCGACTGGTAATGGTCTTCTCAGCCTTGAGCACTATTTAAAGGGGCTCGATTTTGGCTTAGAGTTCTTGACGAAATTGGCTTTGGTTAAAGGCCAATTAGTACACTACAAGAAAAAATGCTTTTAATGACACTGAAAAGTATCATCATATATTACTTATACTGACATTTTTGATATAGTGACATTAAGTTAAAATGTCCTCTATAGTGATCTCGTCTAAAGTCTTATCACTTATGACAATTTTTAATGTCACTATAAAATAAAAATAGTGACAACACTAATAGAATGAATAATTGTTATAGTGACAAAAAATAGTGTCACTATAAGATTTGTAATGACATTTATATATGTTGTTTTATTATAGTAATGATGACAAATTTATATGTCCTTTAAAATCATTTATCAAGACAATGATAAGTGTCTTGAATTTTATTTATAGTCATAATTGTTGATGCAGTCTGGCCCTGATTGTTGTTTTGGTGTTGACACCGATTTAAGTTTAGGTGGATGATTATTGATTATGATTAAGTCCTGATCGGGGATCAGGCATGGTATGAAAAATCCTAGTTTGGAGGGCTAGGTGTTGGAAAATCCTAATCTGGAGGGTTAGGTGTTGAAAATCCTAGTCGGGGAGGCTAGGTGCTGGAAAATCCTAACCTGGAGGGTTAGGTGTTGAAAAGTCCTAGCTTGGAGGGTTAGGTGTTGGAAAAGTCCTAATTCGGAAAGGTTGGGTGAAAAGTCATAGCTTGGAGGGCTAGGTGAAAAGTCCTAACTTGGAGGGTTAGGTGCAAATTCCCATCCTGGAGAATTAGGTGAAAAAGTCCTGGCTTGGAGGGTCAGGTGTCTAGCTTGGAGGGCTAGGTTGGATAAAGTTCTAACTCGAAAGGGTTGGGTGAAAAGTCCTAGCTTGGAGGGATAGGTGAAAAGTCCTAGCTTGGAGGGCTAGGTGAAAAGTCCTAACTTGGAGGGTTAGGTGCAAATTCCCAACTTGGAGAGTTAGATGAAAAATCCTTGGCTTGGAGGGCTAAGGTGGAAGAGAACTTAGCTTGGAGGGCTAAGTTTACGTCCCTGGATCGGTCTGGTGATCGGTCAGGGATTCTGGCACGCTGCTCCTTCGTGGATCGGTCTGGTGACCGATCCAGAAACGACTGATCGGTCTGGTGACCGATCAGGGAGCACACAGTGAGGTTGGGAACCTACTGTACTGCTCCTGATCGATCCGGTGACCGATCAGGGAGTGTGTGTTTCACCTACTGCTTGACTCCTGATCGGTCGGGTGACCAATCAGGGAGCGAACAGTTGAGGTTGAGTTCCCTTGCTGATCTGAACCTGATCGGTCTGGAGACCGATCAGGATCACTGTACAGATCGTTCCGGAGAACGATCCAGCATCGCAGGTTCCTCACTATGATCGATCAAGCTCTAGCCTGATCGGTCTGGTCATGATCTGATCGGTCTGGTGACCGATCAGGAGGCTGCCTGATCAGTCTGATGACCGATCAGGAGGTCTGGACTGTGAAGCTCAAAAATCGCCCAAGAAAGGGGTGGATCGTTCGGGTGATCAATCCACAACCTGGGATCGGTCCGGTGATCGATCCAGGAGAAGTCACAAAGAAATCGCGATTTCTGATTGAGCGTTGGGGACCGATCAGGACGGAGCCTGATCGGTCTAGACCTATCCTGATCGGTCTGGTGACCGATCAGGAGTCTCTCTGATCGGTCGGGTGACCGATCACTTTAATTCAAATTGCACTGTCAGACGCTCTGATCGCGTCTGACCGTATTCGATTCGCTGATGGTTGCCTCTGATACTTGATTTACTATGTGATATACTGCTCTAATATTCTGACTAAGCTGCAGGTGACAGGGGAGGATTCAAACACTCAAGGAGAAGTCAAAGGGGGCTTTCCTTGGAGCAGGTTTGTCCATTTCTCCACTCAGGGTGCAACGGCTGGAGCTGCAGGACTGAAGCCGCTGACTGAAGCTTGGCTGAGGGAGCTCAGGAAGTTCAGTAAGGGTTCAGTGTAGCTGGCGTTGGCAGTGAGGCAGCTGGCGGCTGCTGGAGATGAGGTCACTTGATACTTGATGGAGAAACAAAAAGGAACGGGAGACAGCTTTGGTGAAGCAGAGTTTAGAGAAGCATTCGAAAGCTTACAGTTTGTGTTCTTGAGTTCCTGTGCTTTGTGTTCTCCACATCAAGCTTGCTGTGTTCTTGAAGTTTCCATCATTCTGAGCAAGCGATCGAAAAGCAATCATCCATTACTTGAGCGCTTGAAAGAGAAAACAAGAAGCTTGGAGTCCGACAGTGGGAAGACACGAAGAAGGGTTCTTGCGTGAGATCGCCACTGGGTGGAGCTCAGGGAAGCTTGCTGTGTTTTTGTCCTTGCTAAGTGTTTGAGTAAGATCCTTCTTGTTGTTTCTTTGTGCTTAAACTATATCCTTGTTTGAAACACACTGTGGGGAGGTTTCTCCACCGAGAAGGAGGTTGCTGATTTATCCAGTGTTACCGGGGCTTGATCTGCCGACGATCAAGGGATCGCCCACCTTAAGGGCACGCCAAGGAGTAGGGGCAAGTTATCCCCGAACCTTGTAAAATCTCCTTGTTAGCGATCTTGCTAATCTTGGTAGTTAGTTTTCTGTTTTAGTTTCTGCATATTCTGTTTTCCATACTTCCGCTGTGCTACTAACAACTTCGAGTGCAGAAACTTGCTAACGTCTCGAAGAAAAAGTGATTGGCTATATTCACCCCCCCTCTCTAGCCATCTAGTCACCAACAATAATAAAAAAATGTCACTAATGATAATTTATAAAGTTAATTTAAAATGTCTCGTTATGTAATTTATATATAGTGACACATATAAATGTTTGCTATATTAGTCTATAAGGATATTTAAAATTATCATTAATAGTTATTTATTATGATATTTTGAAATGTTTTCATGTGAGTTTTACAATGATATTTTTATCTACATGATTTAGTGTTCTATTGTGACATAAAAAATATCATATATTAATAAATATCTCACCCATTTTCAATATTTTCATGATATAAATATTTACGCATATAATTAATTAACATAAATACAAATAAAAATTTTAAATTGAAATTAAAGTGCTAATCAATAATTGCCAATTTTTTTACAATACAAGACTGTCAAATTGGTCGCCTCAAAAAATATCTATGCACTAATCACAATCATAAATGTACCCAATATATTTAGTTTAAGAACTAGCAAAAAATTAAGTCTCTCCTAAAGCAAAACATAATCAAACTTTCAAACTTTACTGAATCTTCAATCTTCAACCATCACATCTTGAACAAAATTCAATATTCTTGTTGCCTAAAAAAAAATCATATATTAATTTGTGTAAATGAAATAAAATTAAAACAAACAAATCTCTACAGTACTGATATTGGCTCTCCAAAAAAATTCATTGATCTTAATAAGTAAAAGATGTCCTTCAGATTTGTCAAATCTAAAAGATATCTATTCATATCGCTATTTAAGTTTCTTCATATACACTATTACAAGCAAAGCCAGATAGATGCACATGACCATAAAAAAAGAAGCTAGGCATGAATGAATGCAATTAAGATGTGCATGAATGAATGCATTTAAAAATCAGTAACGCACTACATACTTTTTAATCAATGAACCATATTAAGAAAGTGAGAACCTACCATAACAATCAACGAGTCTTCCACTGCATACTTGTCGTAGAAAAGATCCGGGAAACTATCAATGACAGCAGTTGCTGCGATGCAGATAAGTGGATATATTGGATAGAGAAATCTGTGACACAAAAAATTAGCCTAGCATAAGATCAAAATTAAGATGTGCATTTATAATTTGCTTACATATCTCTATGAAGATATGTATGCGATGTTAGACAAGGCAATAACTATCATACACAACTAAGGACTGAAATTGGTTCTAAACCTAGATGAACATGTGAGAACAGGAGAACAAGTAGTCGAGATGAGATGATCTAGTTTAACTATGAGAGAAAATTGGAATGGAGAATAAAATGGCTCAGGCGAAATCATTCTAAACATGTTTAAGACCAAAGGAATTCTTAAATGTTTAGCCTTACAAAGAATCAATTTTCTAATGAGATCAACAAAGCAATCAATCTTCATGAACAATAGGGTCCATAATGAGAAACAATGAAACACTACCTTTCTTCTGTGGGCTTGTAATGACATGAAAGCCAGCCAAATATACATGGGAGAGACAACTATCAACAGTTCAGGGCCATATTTCCTCCTCACAACAGGGACAAATGCCACAAAAAGTAATGCAAGAACAAAACAGAAATTGAAGTTATTAAATCCATTCCTGAAGTAAAATGAGAATCCTTTAGTTCCATATAAGTGACTCTGACCACCTCCAAAAACATTATATTTCAGCAGATTTAATACTGAGGATGTCCATCTTCCGTAGCAGTAAAAATCAACAAACAATGAAACAGCCTGCCAAAAAATATTTCCAAAAAAAAAAAACCTGACCAATGTTAAAGATTGTTTTACTACTGATAATTTAAACTAGAGAGGGGGACGAAGGAAAGAAAAAAAAAAGAGAGAGATCAGTCAAATGTCAGTGCCCTTACAAGAATAAAGAAAGAGGTTAATAGCACTAATAAAAATACTCTTTTGAAGCCTCCCTTTATCAATGAAAAGAAAGTAATTGGAAAAAAAAACTAAAATAGAGAATGGCCAGCCTATGATCACTCCAGCAGCAGCAAATGAAATAGCCATACCATGCTTCTGAAGAAGAAAAAGAGCTGATAAAAGAGTAACTGCATACACGGAAAAGCTACAAGGAAGAAAACCTGAAAAGAAGTATTTAAAATAATGAGAGAAGCTAACATAGAGATAAGAAACAATGAAATTAAATAGATTTAGTTGTCGCAAAATAAGAATATAAAGGACTGCAATTATGGTTAAGCCAAGGTGAACACTCAAGAATGAACAGTTACCAACAAACAACATATAACAAAAAAGGAGAAGAACCTCACTTGTACTGGCAAAGAAACAACCACTGGTTAGGCATGGCATAGCAAGTGTATACCACTGGTTCGGCATAGCAAAGAAACAACCACTGGTTAGGCATACCATATAACAGTAACACACTACATACTTGCAGAACTTGCACGCAGCAAGTTCTTGCTGAACTTGCAAAACTGCAAGGCAGCAAGATTAAAATTAGTTATACCTCAGCCAAATATGGATTTGAGAGATGTAGGTCTCCAGTGTGATTTTACCAATCCAGCTGGCAAATAAAGAAGAAATAAGAGAGGAAAGATAGTGTATATTTGCAGTAAAAATCCAAAGTGAAAAAATTGATTGACACAAAGAGAGTGAGGGAGGAGCTCCGAAGCTGCTGGGTGAAATTCCGCAGGCAAATATAGACTCTGGAGTTAAGTAAAACGAGAACTATTGTCTCTTTGATAAGGAACTAATCTAAAAAAAATCAAAATTCTTTTTGGACAAGGCTTTAATACGCACGTGATCGGAATCCATGATGTATATGGATGGAACATGTTGTAGGTAATTTTGTCTAGCTTGTAGATAAATTCATACCACAAATACCCAATCTGCATGAATCAAAGTATACTTTTCTTTCTTTATTGAAGGAAGTGGTCAACCAAACCAGAGTTAGGGTTTCAATACTAACCAACAAGGATGATGAGACAATAATTGTCTTTATGTACAATTTCCAGCTGGCAAATAAAGAAGAAATAAGAGAGGAAAGATAGTGTATATTTGCAGTAAAAATCCAAAGTGAAAAAATTGACTGACACAAAGAGAGTGAGGGAGGAGCTCCGAAGCTGCTGGGTGAATCCGCAGGCAAATATAGACTCTGGAGTTAAGTAAAACGAGAACTATTGTCTCTTTGATAAGGAACTAATCTAAAAAAAATCAAAATTCTTTTTGGACAAGGCTTTAATACGTACGTGATCGGAATCCATGATGTATATGGATGGAACATGTTGTAGGTAATTTTGTCTAGCTTGTAGATAAATTCATACCACAAATACCCTACTTTTCTTTCTTTATTGAAGGAAGTGGTCAACCAAACCAGAGTTAGGGTTTCAATACTAACCAATAAGGATGATGAGACAATAATTGTCTTTATGTACAATTTCCTTCTAGTTTCAAATTCCTCGAGCTTCTCCATCCATCTTTCAACCTATTTTTGCACATGAAATACAAGCTGCTTAGGAGGAAAAAAAACTATATAGAACATCAAAGTTAAGAGTAAACCAGAACATCAAAGTTAGTGTGTGTGTGTGTGAAGAATAATTATAATTTTATGAACAAAATGTGGAATCGCCACCTTAGCGGCTCTTGGTCTCTGCCCCACGAGTGTCCAAAGGGAGGCAAATCATGATTTTACTGGTCGGGTAAGGCGCATGGAGTCGAGAGGATTTAAGCCAGTAAACTAGGTTTTTACCCCGTGTGCGACTGGCGACTCTCGAACCTGAGACCTCCAGAACAAGCGGCCAGACGCCTTACCAACCGAGCCAACCCATGGGGGCTCGGTTGGTAGTGTACAGTCGGTGTCTACATGAGTATTTATTATTGGAGATATATTTTCGGAGAGTTAAAAAATAAATTGAAATTATAAAAAATTCTAACTTAATTGTTGAGTGGTCTGAGCTACCTTGTATGCAGATGTAGCCTCTCTAGAATTCCTGAGCCGAATCTCCCGGAATGTAAACTCCCAAGCTGGAATTCTCGAACCGGAGAGGAAGAGTTGAGCTGAATCTCCCGGAATGTAGACTCCCGAGCTGGAATTCTCGAACCAGAGGACTCTAGAGCTGGAATTCTCGAACCGAAGAGGAAGAGTTGCTGAGGCCTGCGTAATGCAGTTTCCTTGAAACAGATTTGTCCTTCTTCGAATGTACTTCGAGGTTTCGATGGACGTCTGCTTCTCAGAATATAACAGTGGGACCATGGGCACAACGAAGCACTGATTGCTCGTAGTGAAATGAAGAAGTACCCGAATACTACCAGGGGTAATCCACCGAGCGAGGAACATACGGAGAGTTGAAAACGAGGTGGAAGATAATTGTTTCTCTTCCTCGCTTGGATAAATTTTGTCCCGACCAGTTGGGTCGAAGCGAGGAACATACGGAGAGTTGAAAACGAGGTGGAAGATAATTGTTTCTCTTCCTCGCTTGGATAAATTTTGTCCCGACCAGTTGGGCATTCGACGTGCGCAAGTCATGCATGCACACGAATCTACTTGGTCCAGTACAAATTCGGGCCCTGGATTTGCACCCCTGCGTACCCATACGTGAGAGAGAGTCTCTCTCCATGCATTTGTTCATAACTAACATGCTTGTGAAACTATTTAAACCAACTAATATGTCTTGAAACTCCCAATGTGGGATTAAAGTTTCATTCACAATGGAGCCTCTTTTCTCTTTACCTCCCTTTCCATTCACTTATATCCAATATTTATTATAATAAATTTTAAGGTCAATTCTAAGAGATAAAATGTGCGCTAAAGTAAAATATTTTCGTGATTTATTTGACTAGCTGATTCTATTTTTTTTAGTAATTATATTAAATATATTTTTTCTAAATAACATCAAAAGAACAAGAATATGAAATAATCCTTAGCTTAAAGCGAAATCAAAGAACAACTTTTTTTCCATGTGGCTGGGAATCTTCTTGGTCTCTAATTTAGTCTTCCAAGTTCCATCCTATTATTCTCTTTGTTTATTTGTTGATCATGTAAATTACTTTTACATTAGCACAATTATCATCGTTAACTCTTATAATAAATTCTTAAATGTACAAAAACAAATTGAAATGATGAACTATTGAAAATTCACTGGTTAATTATACAACAAAAGTCCATATATATCATGCACGTATTTATATAGAATTTTTTTAAAAATTTTTAAAGGTTCAATATCTTTCATATATAATTTTAAATTATTTATTAACGTATATTCATAATTTATACTTCAATTAGTTAGTTAATGTTTATTCACATATGATGAAGTTGAGGATCCTAGGTTTGACACGTGACACGGAAAAGTTATATGTCCAGGTCCACTGAACCCGACTGCTAAGGTCGGACTACTGAGACCACCTTGGGAGGACAGGCGCCATAGGTCATGTCGAATCTTAATCTCCCGAGATCACCTCACGAGGACAGACGCCCGAGGTCATGTCGGGCCTAAATCTCCCGAGATCACCTCGGGAGGACAAACCCCCCGAGGTCATTCCGGACTGTAGACTCCCAAGACTACCTCGGGAGGATAAACGCCCAAGGCCCTCCCAGGAGGGGACACCCTGAGACCAACTCAGGAGAGCGGAGCCCGAAGATCAATACATCAGATAGTCCGACTTCAAGTAACTGTTCCTCTTTCCAGATTAGGAAAATCATCGGATAATCATTGTCCGCCACACGCGACAATTAAGGCCTTAATAATCACCGCGACTGTTACATAAAAGTTATCATGTAACCGATGATCACGGAACGTGGAGGAAAATGTAGAGACGTATGACCAAGCCCTCGGGTATATAAAGTGCTTCGACACCCAGGTAAAGGGGTACGCTTTTTGAACTCACACAGATTCTACTTCCTCGTTGTCCTCCTGCCAAGTGATCAAAATTCTGACTTAAGCGTCGGAGTGGGCTCCATCGGAAAACCTCCGGTGTGATCCCGTTAACGCTCGTATTGATCTCGTAGGGCGCAATCTTTTCCCTATCACCATCCTCATGGGTTGCACCTTGATGACTCATCGTCTGCATTGATTCCTTTCCGGAACAACATATATTTATTTAAATTTTATATTAATTCATTTAATCTCTAGTATAATTAGATTTTACATAGTCATGATTTGAAATAATAAAAACACATAACATAATAAAATACCATATAAAATTTTCTCTAAATATAATAATTTTTTTTATAGAAAATATAAATACGGTAAATTTGCTTTAAATCCCTAATGGCAAGTCAAACTTTGCATTCAGTCCCCATTTGAGTTTTTCTTTGTGTTAACTCCCTAATGGATTGAGTATAAAAGAGTGAAAATTGAATATACATCAGTGAAAAATGAGTATAAAAGAGTGAAAAGTGAGTATAAAAGAGTGAAAATTGAGTATGCAATTTCTTGATGTGGTGGATGCAACCTTATATACTCAATTTTCTAACTTTTATACTCAACTTTCTTCAAATAATACTCACTAAGCTGTCTTGTCAATCCCATCAGGGACTGCATGCAAATAAAAGTTTGGGTAGGGATTGCATGCAAATGTAAGTTTGGAAGTGAGGAGTGTAAGAAAATTTACCCATATAAATATTATTTGGTAAAACAAACGAGATATATATATATATAT